>WMED01001019.1:0-29858 GCA_019650415.1 Pipa parva
ACTGCATGAGTATTTTTATTTTTCGATCTCAATTTTTCAATAAAAAGGTAGCCATACTACTAATGTATATACCTTTCCATTGAAAAATTCAAAAAACTTGAGATTGAAAAATTGAAAAACTCATGCAGTAATCTTGCGGGAACACCATGAAATCTCATGCAATAAACTCGGAAAGACCGAGGGGGGAATTCCTGATAGTGCGAAGTGAGGTGCGTAGTCTTCGCCTCACTTCGCACTGACTGATATGTGCTCGCTGATGTCCTGCACGCGGACATCAGTGAGCGCTTTAAAGGGATTCCAGTCTCGGCGAGGCAAGTCTTTTGGTCTCGCTGAGACTGGAATCCCTTTAAAGCGCTCGCTGATGTGCAGGACATCAGCGAACGCATATCAGTCAGTGCGAAGTGAGGCAAAGACTGCGCACTTGACTTTGCACTATCGTGAATTCCCCCCCCCAAAAGTGGTCTTCCTGATTTTAATAAATTTCACCCAGCGGCTGTGTCTACTAAAGTTACACAGTTTAGGGTCCTAACAGACTAAAATTGAAGAAAAGTTTCCAATACTAACACTCTGGCTATTTAATTTTTCAGAGTGGTGCACAATATTATTCAATAGTTAAGAGATACAGTATATGCTACTATTCTTAATTTTACATAATAGATTCTAAAAGATAAAATGCATTTAATATATTTTCACAAGCAATAATTCTTTATTTTGTATTCTGCCTTCTGTGTTATTCTGCTGTTATCTAAAATATGGCAATAAGGATTTTAACTGGTCTATTCTCAGCACTATTGACAAATACTTTGGGAAACATGTATTAAACTTGGAAAAGCTCGTTTTCACTTTTCCGAGTTTAACATGGTGAACGGCCAGAAGTTTTTCACTTTAAGTATCGCGAGATTTGTTTCGATGGATACTTACTGAGAGAAACTTTTTCCATTGAATATTTCCATGGAAAGGGTAACCATACATTCCATTAGTGCAGTATGGATAACTTTCCATGGAAATATTTAGTGGAAAAAGTTTCTCTCAGCATTGATAGAAACAAATCTTGTGATACTTGCCACGAGACACTTCCAGAAATGGGCTTTTCCCACTTTAATGAATTTCACCCAATTTTTGTCATATAATCTTAAAATGATATTCTATAATCCCTCTGTAAGAATAAATTATACTTGGATACTTCAATTGGATGCCATAACCTTCATTTCTTTCTTGTTTATAGGTTTCAAGATGCAGTTACTTTATATGCCTAATTCCTTTCCCATGGAAATAAGACATTTTTATAAGAAATAATAAAACCAGAGGGGGTAATTCAGCATTCAGTAAAGGGAGCTCCGAAGCCTTCGGCTCACTTCGCAAATGGTAGTATGCGCATGCTGATGTCCGAGACGGGAATCCCTTTAATGCGCATGCTGATGTCCGCGCGCAGGACATAAGCATGCGCATAATACCATTTGCGAAGTGAGCCGAAGGCTTCGGAGCTCACTTCGCTGAATGGTGAATTACCCCCAGAGTGTTAGCTGAATTCCTATTTATAGTATTTGTCACAATATCCCATTGTCCCACAATATTCTATTAAGCAGACAGTCGATAACAGCTAACCAAAACAATCTCTTTTTTTTTTATTGTTATGGCCTAGATTCTTAAGGGTTTATTTAGTCATTTCAACATTTTTGCCACTATTCAATCCATCTTTGCTGTTTTATCGTAGTTTATTTTATTTTTTTTGCATTTTCCATTTCGACCAATTTAAGTAGTGGTGAATAAAATTTAATGTGATCGAACAAAAGTTGATATCAATAAATATTGATTCGTTAATACTGCTACATTTTACATTGCTTTCAATGGAGCTCCTTTTCCTTTTCAACCAATATTGCTAATCTTTTTGACAGGGACTTAGAAACTATTCAGTAGTATCTCCATTGGGAATTAGTTTTTGCTACCCTCAACCAGCTGAAAGTTTTTTTTTTATGAAAAAAAAAGTCAGAAGGCGCTTAATAAATATTGATATTTTCTTCCTATTAAGCAGTATATTGATATACCAGTCAAATTTCAATTTGACTTTGATAGATACCCCTCTTAGAATCAACAACCTTTACCTTCATGAGAAAAACTTGTAGATACAAAAACTCCTGAACACAAACTAGGTTCAGGCATAAAATAAGGAAAAAGAGAAACACGGATCTGTATTTATTTACATTTTCGTGCTCTACCAACATTTTGAATGGAATTCAAAAACATAGATGCAAGCTTGCATCGTTGCTGTAATTCAGGGGTCTGCAACCTTTTCGGCTAAGAGAGCCATATAGTGCGGCTCTGCTCAGCCCTTTTGAATCCGGAGCTGGTGACATCAGCTACTCTGGATTGGCTAGCAACCAGGAAGCGTGGTGACGTCAGCGGCTCCAGATTGCTAGCAAAAGCGCTGAGAGAATTTTGTCTCTACAGCGCTTGCCAGTGATTAGCCAGCAGACTGTAACGAGCGGTGGTTGCATGTGAGCACCGCTCGTTACAGTCAAAGAGCCAGATGTAGCCATCAAAAGAGCCGCATCTGGCTCAAGAGCCATAGGTTGCAGACCCCTGCTGTAATCCATAGCAACAAATCAGCAAAACTAGCTTTGGTCAGTTCAGAGCAGCTAAAATGATGTAACCAAATATATTTTGAGTATGAGTAATACACCTTAACACTAAAATAAATTTTGTACATTGCTATGTGTCCTGAAATGATCTGACAATCCAAGCTCTCATTTTGTATATTAGCTACTTCATTTATTCAAACGAATGAATTAAAAAGCAAGCTACTGTATAGAGGGCAACCATAATATCACAACTGGAAGTGCAAGATGATTTGGCATATCTTGGTCCCAGTTAGTATTGGTTACTATCTTTATTGTTAAAAGGGAATTGCGATTACATGCAAACATTCAACAGGTTATAAAGGATGTTAAATGACCAATGTTTTACATTCCGAGAACATATTTATTCAACAGAGATAACACTAATGTACAGTTATTGACATTTTCACCTTTCATTACAGACACATATTGCAGCTTCCACTTTCATTGCGGATCCACCATCAGCCTCTTTAATTAAAGGGATCAATGACAAGAGCACTAATGATAACATAATTGGAAAATCTGTCACTGATAGGTAAACCTGGTAAGTGTCACACCAGTAAATTAGAAGTTTGGACAGTTTGAAATCAATTTTAACTTGGGTCCATTAGGGAAAACACTTTTAAGGAGGGGAAAGGGCACAGCAAGAAAGATCACAAAACTGTAAAGGTAAATACAATAATATTTAAAACACTAAAACACCGTAAATAAAAACACTATTTGTGAAAATCATTTATTTAGTAGCCACAACATCTATCATAACTTGTTTTTAGGTACTTTTATTTTCTTCTTTTTGCTATACATTTTCATGTTGGGGGCTCACTAATATTAAAATATGTTCTAGTGATCCATCAGGGTTATGTGAGTTGTTTGAAAGAGGCAAGGCAGGTTGGTGCAAAAATCTTTTTATTGGTCAAATTAAAAACTTAGGTAGTTTGGCAAAAAAAAGTGTGAGACTTTGAAATGTCTTATCTAGGAAGCAACTAATGTGAAATATTTATTTCCCACCTAAAATATTGCTTCAAGACCGATATGCACCCAACCTTTGGTTAGCAATGTTTTTACTTTATATTACATTTCATAACAGTAGAATTGCTTTAACTGAGCTCTAAAAATGAAAAAAAAAAAAATCTCTATGTATCACATTGACTAGGGCGAAATTTACCAAAAGTGATAGCATCAATATCACAATATGGAATGGGTTTTTACCAATATCGCGATATCAATAGCAGCGATATTGAAATTTTACTGATATCACGATATCGATATTACCGATATCGCGATATCAAATTTCGGCCAAACCATTGATTTCAATGACAGAACAGCCGAAAATTTGATATCACGATATTGATATTGGTAAAATTGCGCTTTCACAATATCAATATTGGTAAAATTGCGATATCATGATATTGGTGCTATCGATATCACAATATCGGTAATTTACTTATTTTAATAAATTTCACCCAGAGTCTGAATCTTCTCTCAGTATTTAATTCTTGTCTTTATTCTCATGTTATACTTAATTCATCATATCTCAAAGACTGTACCTTTCTTTTCCTTATAGTGTTACTCTTAATCCAGAGTATGTCACTGACCTTGCCTTCTTCTCACAGTGTTACTCTTAATCCAAACTATCTCACTGATCTTTCCTTCTTCTCACAGTTACTCTTAATCCAGAGTATCTCACTGACCTTGCCTTATTCTCACTGTGTTACTTTTTAATCCAGAGTATCTCATTGACCATGCCTTCTTCTCATAGTGTTACTTTTAATCCAGATTATCTCACTGACCTTGCCTTTTTCTCAGTGTTACTCTTAAACCAGAGTATCTCAATGACCTTGCCTTATACTCACTGTGTTACTTTTTAATACAGATTATCTCATTGACCATGCCTTCTTCTCACAGTATTACTTTTAATCCAGATTATCTCATTGACCATGCCTTCTTCTCACAGTGTTACTTTTAATGCAGATTATCTCACTGACCATGCCTTCTTCTCAGTGTTACTTTTAATCCACAGTATCTCACTGACCATGCCTTCTTCTCACAGTGTTACTTTTAATCCACAGTATCTCACTGACCATGCTTTTCTTCTCATAGCGTTACTATTAATCCAGTACATTTCACAACTGTTCATTCTTCTTACAGTCTTACTCTTAATGCCATCAAAATTAACCATTGTAATGGAAAATGGAAAACAACAAAAAATAAATGCAGATGGAGCAGAATTGTGTACAGCATTTGGTACATAAATTTCACACAGCATCCCAGTAAATAAATTGATGTTATTGTCTGTGCTAGATATTGCTTTTATGTCTGGTGTATCTCTGTGCAGCCTTTCGTGAAGCTCTGTACTCACTGTACCTTGTAAGAGAGACAGTGTATGTGCTTACGTGGGCAGTAACAGACAGTTCTTAAATCCCCATATGTTATTTAATTTTAAAGAAAAGGCAGTTTCACTATTGCAGTGATGTCAAATCCTTATAAATATAGAAGCAAAAAATACAAAAATTAAAAATAATTCCATTAAAAAAGACCAAAATAGGAGGACAAAGTGCCTTTGCTGTCTGTCCCCTCTTTTTTTAATTAAACTATGTGTCTAGGGAGTAGTCTGACTATAAATTGCTTGAGATAGGAGTTTTGGCTATGCCTCACCTTGTCCCCTTAAACTGTGTCCTTGCCTTGCTGTGAGTGCCTTGTTCCTCTGCCAACTAACAATGCTGCTTGTTTCTGTGTGCAGGGTAAGGAAATCTTTTAAAACATATAAGAGTGTTAATACTAACCATGTAATGTGTTATAATGCACTCAGAGGTAACAGGATAATTTGCACTGTGTGGGAAATGGGAATTGAATGAATGAACTGCAATATCTGAGCACTAATGTGTAACTGTACTACTAATGGTAGTCAAGAAATGATAGATAGTGTATAGTGCAGGAAGATACCAGTTAATTCAGCGTGTTTCTTTCCAGAAATGACTGATAAATGTTTTTTTTATTACACAAAGAGAATACCATAAACCCAGAAACATCATTTTTATTGTAAGTGGCATTGCACACTGGATGTGATGTACTTATTGATGGTCAGGCTGGTGGGATCTGCTAGAGGAAGTACAACAACCACTATATGTTTGATGTAAGTTACATTGAAATACTATTTTCTACCTTTTAAAAATTAATTGTTTAAAGTACCATATCCTGAAGCAGTCAGTTATTCATAAAGGTCTCTTCCTTCTTTAACAACACAGCAGGTCTTTACCAATACATTTCCCATTGGATTAGGACAGATCAAGAAAAGAAGACGAATACCCTTCCATTAGACTATGTTGGTAAAGACAACAAACTCGCATAACAAACTTTTAATTTCTCAAATTTCCCCAACTTATAGCGAATCGCGTTGCAGTTGACCTATCTGTGTCTTTGAAGTTAATTTTATTCCGGATGAATTCTAAGGCGTACTATCATTCAAATAAATGGGGCTTCCTCAGGGAGAAATGTGAGTGAATTTTTAACTTTTCTATTAAAGCTTGTTAAAACTATTTACACTATCCAAGTTTTCTTTTAATCAAGCACTGCTTCTCCTGGAAAGACACAAGTAACTGCTTGTTATTGGCACTGTGGGGTATTAAAGGTGTGCTATGAGAGATCCCACTGTGAGTGCATTTTAACTAATTTCTCAACCTTTAATTGTGACTAAACTTACTACACCATGTCATATTGAGTGCTTACTTTAAGGGCAGTACATTTCTTCTGTATTTTCTGGTTCGTCATATATCAAACTACCTGAAGTGCCTAAATAGGACACTGATATTGGTCAATATAAAATTAACTATTTATTTTATTTTTAATAAGTTATATGTAGTTTTAAAAGTACCCCAAATGCCAATATCTAAGGGAGAAGGTCCCAAATTATGCTTTTTATCCCATAAGCAAGTAAGGGGTTGGAGGCCTTTGGACATATAGGCCATTTGTTTCAACTTTAATTTCAGATCTTCTACACCACTACCACTAGGTCAAATCCTATCCCCCACTATATTATTGACCCATGATCCCCTTAATCCATTGGGTAATATCCAATAATTTGGCTTTGTAAGTTGAGAATTCCTAGCTATCTGCCTATTAACTAACAATTCCCTAGATTCTTTTTTCATTCTGTTCCACTCCTATTTGCTTTTGCAGTTGTAAGCTCTTCAATCAATCATTCTCCAAGTGGAAAACTGTATGGTTGCCTGATGTCACAAATGCGATCAGAAGGTGAATTTGGACTTAAATTAATGACCATTTATATCTTTCTACTATCTTTCTCTGTTGGTAAAGAAGCAGGGGTCAAATCATTCGCTGTATAACTTTATATATAAAAAAATACATAAACATATACAAGTTAACTTTTCTCAGCATTAAAGTAATTTAAAGTACTCTACTATTTAAAGCACTGTACATTGTTTAAAGGCAAAAGGCAATATCTATTCTACTGGTGATGATCACAATATTTTGTTTTATTCTGTTTGCTTAGTTTCTGATGCTTTGCAGTACAAAGTGGTGTCGTATGTTCATAGCATTATATTTCTAACCAAAGGAATAAGGGGAAAAACATCTAAGATGACTAATGACTAGACCTTATATACTAATATTTGAAAGACACTTTTTTTTTCCTCATAGGGAAAAAGACTCCTAAGAATACAAACTGTTACATTTTCTCCATAAAGATGATTTGTTATTTTGTCAGC
The DNA here is from genome assembly GCA_019650415.1 of Pipa parva. Taxonomy (NCBI): domain Eukaryota; kingdom Metazoa; phylum Chordata; class Amphibia; order Anura; family Pipidae; genus Pipa; species Pipa parva. The sequence continues at coordinate 7,340 of WMED01001019.1, forward strand.
ATAAACAACTAATGCACATTCAAGGGAGAGGTAGTCTGAAAAAGACAAGCAGCATATTAACGCTTGGGGCTTAAAAAATATAGATGGAAATCTTACTCATCGATTTCCCTTATGACCTTGTGTTATTACAAAAAATAAATTTGAAGGCTTCTAAAATTTCACAATTGAAATCAGATGTGGCCAACATTTTAAAGGCCCTGGAAATCGAGACCTTTTTTTTTTCTAATATGCTTTAGTAAGTAATACTTTCAAAACAATTACGGCAAACAGAAAATGCTTTTCCCCTGTTCCTATATGTTGCTTACCATGTATAAGGGTAGAAGGACATGGCTATTAAAATAATACAAAAATAAAAAGATAAAAATAACCCTTTAGTTATTATTATTATTTTCATAGTTTGTCCGCTGCACGCAGGATAACAGTTTCTGTTTTTAGGCTTGCATATAGCAGCTCTAATGGTTGGGAAATTGCAGAAATGTACATTGGAGCTAAATGCAAGAAATATAACCTTATTTTTTTCTTCCCTAATAAGTAATGGCCGAATTGATGCACAATTTATCTCTGCACTAAGATTTCACATAAGAATACAAAAAAAAAAGTGCCACTTTTTCTTCTACCATAAATATATACACGTGTCTGCATGACAAACTGTGCTAGTTGTGACTTTTACTTAGCAAAGACATATGCATGCATCTTATTCTTTAAACAACTATTGGGAAATGTTCCATGCATGATCTGGTATATTATGCAAAGACTAAATATGCTCAACATTTGTAACAAAATTTTTAATAAATATTTATAGACTTAAAAGTGCCAACATAGAAATACTCTGGGTTTCAACAACTCACAATGGGGGTTATTCTGTAAAGTCCAAATTGTGGCATAAATGTGTGAATTTGCCAGATAAAGACAGTCGCATCTTTGTAATGAGAATATTGTCATAGTCGCAACTTTACTATGAAAATATTATCACAGCCGCAACTTTAAAAATCAAACTTGCGCTTATAGTGCTTCTCAAATTCAGTGAGGTCATCTACAAAGAAGCAGGTTCAAGATATTGTCAACAAATTGTAATGTTTCCCAATACTCCCAATGACACTAAAGGTGCAGGGGTACCAGTGGACCCTAATAGGGCTTATTCATCAAATTGTGAATTTGACTGTCGTAGTGAATTCTCATTACTATGCTCTGAAAGTCATGAAAATTTTACTCTTTATTCACTAAACAGAGGATTCCCTTAGAAAAGAAGCAAATGGCTTCAGGCACCATCTCTTGTGTAGCACAGCATAGTGAGTGGACAGTATCAGCCCTGTCAACCACTCCTTAATGTGCTACTCTGATTTGGCAAAGTAAAACTAGCGCACGTGACACAGTACAGATTGCCAAATTTGCTACTTCAGTATAGATGGATTACCTGTACATGTGCACACTAAGGGGGTTATTCACTTAAAGTCGAATTGTTGCATATATGTGCGAATAAATAAAGACAGTCACAATAGGCTGCTACTGTCGCAGACATGTCTTTACATTGGTAATACTGTCACAGTCGTGAATTTATTATGGGAAAATTGTCGCAATCTTTCACATTCAAAAATTGTCATGACTTTACAATGGGGAAATTGTAGCGGATTTGCTATGGGAATACACTGTTAGCGAATACGACAGTCAAATTCGCACCTTAATGAATAACCCCCTTATAAGTGATGCAAAGGGCTCCATAAGTCTGCAACTGTCATAAGCATCCAAACTGGTCACAAATTCATCACATCGCAGTTTTCTGATTATTTTAACATTGGGAAGTGGCGAATCAATGTGAGTTTCGCCATTTACATGACTTTTCAGACTTTCATGAATAAACCCCAAAATATGAAGAACAGCTTGCGTCCTGGCCTCCATCTTCTGCAAAGAGTGCAAAGCCACAGCACTGAGATTTTAAAGGAGCACTCTAGTGCTGATCTAACTGCACACATACATATAAAACTCCTTTATACTAAGCCAATTGCTGACACAAATAATTAAAAAAAGTTTAGGGAAGAAATAATACTTGCAGTTTGTTTTTCTTAATTAGTTTTCCTGAAAGCTGACATTTTCCTCCCCATCTCTCTTTCCTTTCTGTTCTGCACAAGAAGAAAAATCTGCTTGACTGCTATTGGTTAAGCAGTGTGCTGACTTTTTGGCCTCATTGTCTACATTTCGAAAGCAGAAGATTACAGAGGGAAAGATAACTTCTGCGCAAGTGTTAAGTAGTAAGTAGGGCAAAAATGTCCAGAGGAGGGTACCTTTTCATGGAAAACTGGCCAGTACATGTCACACACACATTTCATGGTGCGGGAGTTTATCAGTGCTGCCTACTCAGTCATCCTGCGTCACATGAAACAACTGATGGAGAGAAACACTTCTCAGTAAGGTATAGTACTGCATATGTAAAGATGTAATTTAACTGCAGTTCCCCTTTAAAGTACTCTGGATAACAAATTGTTTGAAACCAGAAGCAGTACTTGCTGAAGCCAAAGACATTACTAGACTGTCCCCGTTTTATTAAATTATTTTCACTGTGAGTGTCATGTCAACCAATATTCCAGCTAAGGATTTTGAACTATTATATCTTCTTTCTTAATATTAGTATTTATACAAACCTGAGGTAACTGACATACTGCTTATAATGCCTGAGATAGTGTAAGAAAATTTGAAAGGAAAAATCGCGCAATCCAACATAAATAAACAAAGAATTATAAAGAAAAGCCTGAGGCAAGAAATATGGCAGTTAATACTGTAAAAACAAGTACTGTAAACAGTGAGGATGAGTCCTAGAATAAAGAGTGAGTATATTATGTTTTGTCTGAAGATACTGGTTTCAAGATATGTACACTGTTGTTGTGGATCCTTAACACTAACTCTTTGAGCTTGTTTTCTGGGGCTCCTGGGATATTACTCTAGAGATATTGCAAAGAGAAATAAGTGATTACATTTAATAGAAACACTAACATTCTCATTTAGAATAATTAAAAAAGGTTTCATAGTGGAATTAAATAATTATTTCCAATATAACATTTTATCAACTATGTTTTTTTTTTAAAGGGGCAGGTTTATAAAGCAATAATAAAATAATGCAATTAATTCCAAATTTCTAAGCTACATGTATACCTATTACTCAAAAAAGTACACATAGAATTTCTAATCTCCAAAACCAGTGGCTGCCTGGTATAAAAGTTGGAATTAGCAGGTTTAAAATGATTACATGTTATGCAGAAAATTATACACAAGATATATGTGGGCAGCAGATACCATTTGGATTTACAATTTCCCTTGACCTCTTCTGAATTACATATCATGCAGCAACATTTGCCCGTCCCAGTAAAACATAGCCCCCAATCAGAAGCTAGCATTTACTATTTAAAAAAAGTTCAAATATCTGATTGGTTGATAGAAGTGACAGTGCATGATGACATAATGTGAGCAACCTTTGTGTGTTACCCAAGAGTATCTCTCCTTGTTGTGTCCTTTGTTCTCAATGGCTCTGGTAGCAGTCAGCTAGCAAGTAACATATCTCCAACACTGGCTAAAAAAAAAACCCCATCTCTGAATAGTGGTATTATTAAGAATTAGCTTGTATTTTGTGAAAGATAAAATATATCTAACAACCAAAGGGCGGAAGAAAAAGACCCATGTTAGGAAGCAGCTGCAAAGGTAATTAACAGGAGATAATAATTCCAGTTTCACTTTATTGAGTGCATTCTTTTGATAGTCTTTAATAACGGTGATTAAATAAATAGCATACAGAGACAGATAATACTAGCTATATTTGGTTTCCTTTTATGACTTGATCATTTATTAAATAATTTTAATTCAATCTAAGTTTTATCACAGTATCCTCTGAAAGTGGGATATATTCCACATTGAGAATGTGCTTATTTATAATGCACAATGTTTTCCATACGTTATAGCCACCTACTGGTCGAGAAAGAAATAGCTACTACATATTAAATTATTTTTCATTTGCTTAATACTTCAAAAAAAAAGTTTAGCAAATGTTGATCGGCTTTTGTTAAAATTCAGCACTGGAAATCCAACGCTAATATAAAAAAAAAATAATAATGACTGCTTTGCATGAGAATATAAATTTGTTAATGGCTTGTATAATAACTTTTCAATTATAATTGAAACAATAAATTTAATTAGGGTATGTAAATAACCCATGCCTTTTAGAATTTATTAGAATAACTCAATAAATGTTTATTTTAAATAGCACTTTATATGATGGAAAACTAATTCAAACACAAACAAATAGAGAATTGTTTTTTAGAAGGCTGAAAATGTATGTGTTATGCAGATGTGTTTCCTTTTAATTTCATATTTTGTTCATACACATCATCTATATAAAATACACATAATAAAATTTGATTATAGCTTAGTAAAACTAACTTTTTAGCTTTTTATGGCTGTTACACTGAACGGTAGTTGTAAAGGTAACATTGTATACCGTTTTTATTTTTTAGTCAAGCTAAACAAGTTGATTCTGACTTTAACATCCGGGTAATTAATTAAGAAAATATATATTATTTGTATCTTCAATTCACAAAGGCCTAAAAAGTAATTGAATCTAGTTCATCAGCCTGATTTAATTTCCATATTAAATTAAACTTTAAGGGCAAAATGTAATAAACTCGAAAAGGCCACTTTCGGTCTTTTTGAGTTGATCCTGAATAGATCTCGGCTGTTTGAAACTTTTTGACTGAGTTTTTTAATTTTAATTTTTAATTTTTTAATTTTGGATTTTTCGATGGAAAGGTAGCCATACTTTACATTAGTAGTATGGCTACTTTCCATCAAAAAATCTGTTTGAAAAGTTTCTATTGGTAAAAATCGATCAAAAAATATTGATCCTTTTTTTTCCCGATCAAACAGCCGAGATCTACGCGGGATAAACTCCAAAAGGCTGAAATCGACCTTTTCAAATGTATTACATTTTGCCCTGAACGTTTTGGCTTTAATCAGAAGCATAATTGATGTTGATACCATTTAGTAAACATTAAATACCTATTTACATTCTATCATTTTTTAATCAGAATACAGCACCTTATCCAAATCAGATGATTCTCCTGTACATTTAAAATAAATGTATTACATTTTGATGAAGCACAGATAGAATGAATAAAAAATGATGACCAATAACCCATTTAAACTGTCTACATGGGCTATTCAGTTTTTCTTTGCATGCACATAGTTGTGATTTTACAGTAACTGTATAATCCTTTACATTACAACTGATGCATAAAGTTCATTTTCGATTAAACAAAAGAAATCATGGTGGATATTAAGGATTTTATAAGAAAGTGGCTATTCATTTCAGCATTAGATGATCACAGTTTCAGATACAGACTTTTTTTTTTGTTTCAGTAGAGAAATAATAAAAGCAAACTGCACTTGGTTCCAGTATGGATTTAATTGTTCTCTCTGTGACCAATCTGTATTGCTTTTTAAGATGAACCTCAGGCCTGGGTGTCAAGAAGCCAATTAACTTCACTTTCCTTCAGTTCCTCTTACTTTACTGACAAAAAAAAACAAAGAAAAACTAGAGATTTCAAGTCAAATTTAAGAAAACAACAAATGCATCCTTTAATTGTATGCTTATGTTTATGTATAACATCCCGAGCTTGATTCAGTTGGTTACCCAAATTTTTTTGGTTTATAGAAAAAAAAAATGTCTTAATGAAGATAAGTAAACTAAAAGTGATTGTTGTATATGATATTGTGTGAGCTACAGTGATGAAGGCTGATCAGCTTGCTGATGTCACAGGAGGATCAATGATTGCTAACAGAATGCTTCAGGTCTGAGAGAAAGACATCAACTTGGGGAAACTATGAATGAAGGTAAACAGTCATCAAATGTGATGTCTGTGTATTATTTTGACATGTTAGGTGAAACTGAGAAGACTCTGTATATGTTAACTGCAGATCTTAATGTAAGGCATGCTAATCTGATGTGCTGTGATGCACCATCCATCAAGAAATTCACAAGCATGATAATAAGCATACCATTAAACGCCACAGTGCTTTAACCATCTTGTTGGTGTTTACATATACATAATAAACAACTCTGATGCAAATGTTTTTTTTTTCTTAAATATGTGCCAAATCTGACAATAAAATCCAGTCAGGGCAAAAACAGCCCTTATGATGAATCCTTCTTTTGAAACATTTATACAGCTAGTTTCATGCTTCTAACTATTAATATCCAATGACATAAAAATAAAAATATAAAGATAGTAACAGATACAAAAAGTTAACAAGTAGCCCTGATAAGACTATATCACTATAGTTGAAGATGCCGCACAGGGTTGACCAACTTCAGTGTTTAACAAAATATTCCCTGGGGGTTGTAGTTCATAATCAGCACTTTACAGATTCCTGTTGGGTGTATGTGAACTCTCATTTTTAATTCTTGTACTGTACCTTTTTGCAGATGACACTGCCTGTAAACATGGTACTAAACAAATCAAATAAGTAATTGCTGTTACAGAGTATGGTCTTCCTATCGATGCTACAAAAAAATGTTTTAGAATAATATATATTAACATTATAAAAATGGAACGTAATATGACTTAAACATGGTTTTCTAGAAAGCTAAGGAAAATGTGATCCACATTTCCACCATAAGCACATGCTGAAACATCTCAGTATCCTTCCATTTACACACTTCTCAGTTTATTACTTTATGCGTATTGCATTTCATAAAAGTACAAATACTTCAGTAATGCCAATACTGATATTTTTAATATGTTCGTACATGCAAAGCTTACATATGTTATCTTAAAAAGTATGCATGGAAAGGATTACCATACAGTATGATGTGACAGTTAATTATCTTTCACTGACACATTGCTGAACTCGCTCTGCATTGGTTTGCAATGTTTAAAACAGTCGAACGCTATCTGCTACAGTATGCAAATCAAAGTAGTTTCTGGCTGAGTCAAATTGAATGAATTGAGCTCTGGCCACTGGAATGCTAATTAAAGTTAACATGAGATGAGGTTTGGCCAAAGTAGAAATCATTACTTTTTTTGTATATCCACAGCTGTGATTGGTCCTTAACAGTTTTGAGTTTATTTACTTATTTTAAAGTAGAAATAATCCCATGTCCAGAGCTTGATTGAATTTGGCATGGTGGACAGGTTTGCCTCTGTTTAAACATATATATCACATAGCTGGTTAATGATTGTCATCACATTATAACTAACACATATACACAGTCATATTCTGAGTGACAAAAACAATTAGAAGGTAATGACCAGCAGCCAGGTATGCATTGATATGTCAATTAGACATGTTCTTATGTGTTCTTATGTGCTGCATTGTGGGTGTAAGTGGTAGATAACATATATTTGTAAGGGACCTATCAGAAGTTCATTAAAGGGTTAAGCACTATCTAAGTTTAGTTAAAGAAAATCCTTAAATATGTCAAGTTGAATTAATCCCCCCCACCCATTATGCCCAAAGAGGATGGACTGATACCATTCAATCTCCTACCCTATTTACTATCTTCTTTATTTACAGATTACCTTGCACTGAAACTGAATCTCTGTCTGTTGTGATGGGTTTCTTGCCATTTAGCAATGCAGTAATCCAGCCTATTTAGGAACATGGAATATTCTGTCAATATTTATCATTATTTGAAAAATGTATATACTAGGCAAGTATATTTATGGTATTTGAAACATTATAATAAACTAAAACTGTGTGATTCCGTTCATTTAAACAATCTATTACCAAGATGATTTTGTGTTCGTGCCATGTGGGACAGCTTTAATATAATACTTCTATGCTCGTATTTATGGTTGGTAAGGCTGCTGACACCAGCCAAGTGTATAATTCAGGTGATTTTGATGTACTCATGCAACCAAACAGGCAGAAAAGGGGTAATATACCATACATAACCACCAAATGCATGTCTGACCATGAAGGTAAATTAAGGTATTTCTTCTTTTTTTATTACATGCTACATAACTGATCAAATCTTTTCTAATGCAAAACAAATGAAAATCAAGTACTTTTCAAATGATTTTAAAAGGAAATGCTCCCTCTAGTTTGCCACAAACTGAATCGTGAACGCGTATATTAAATGTCTGTATTTATTAGTATATTTAGATATTACATTGGTCTGATCTAGATTGCTAAGTATCTTCAAATAAAGGAAAGAGAGTGCAATACTGTTTTAACAGTAGTGCCCGCAAGAGTTGATAACCTCTACTAATGAACTTACTATTGAAGACTAATATCATGCTTAGGTAAGGTTATTCAGTTCTTCAGATTATGAAATGAGAATGGAAATTGTTTTCATGTATTGGAATAATGTTCCTTTAAAATGCCTTACTGGGATTTTATGGTCAGACAGGTAGTGTGAACTGGTAACGACTTCAGTTGGAGGAATAAAAATATATTGCCTTCTATTGCTTCAAAGGCCAACAGTCAAAAAGTCTTACAAATGATACATGTAGAAAACATAAAGCAATGCAGACAATTTATGGCCAAGGTTACAGACCCATTGGAAATCCTGCATTACTACACTGATGTGTGATTGCATTTAAAAAACTTGACTTTGGTTCTCTCCTATAGATCTCTACACAGTTCACATTATACAGAGAGCATATGTATTTATGCAGTAACATTTGCAGGGTGTATTAAATGGGCTGTGAATTAAATTGCCTTTTGCAATACTTCCTATTCAAACATATTAAACATGCACAACATTCTAAATAGAATTTTGTAATAAGCACATGGGAAAGAGAACTAACTTTGTGGCAGAACTGCACCCTAACTGGGAAATATCTCATGACTTACTCACATACTGTTTATCATGTTTGACTTTGAGAACAGTGGACAGAGATCATCCCTCCCTATGAAAGCCCCATCTCTCCTGTAACAGAAAAACACTGTGGACAGGCACATACAGCAACATAACAGCGTTGAAATAGGAATCGTAAGATGCACAAGGCATATCATTTATAACAATTACCAGTGGAAAGAAAATACCTAAATGTTAGGTTTATAGGTTCCATTTTTCATGCAAACCTATCAGTTCTCCTTGACACAAATCTGCAAGCAACTAAAAATAAACATAGTATCATCTTCTTGTTGAAACCAACATGATAAGTACTCCAGTCAATAATTGAGGCAACGCTTAAGGTATTTGGGTACGCTTCAGCGTGTACCATGTGATTATGGTACATACCAGGTATTCTATGGTGCTTGGAGCTGTCACATAAATTGTCAATAAAAATGTGTGAAACTGACAATTAATCTCTAACCTTTAACTGTTTTTGGAGCTGTGAAAAGTGATGAGGTGCCACAAAAATGAAACCACGGTTTGGTTTAGGACATACAATGGGTTAACACATGACAAAGCCATTTAAGTTTCCAAATGGAAAGATGATGTGAAGAAAAAAACTACTGTTTAATGCAACAAATCCCCCCCCATGCCTCTGATCATTTCCTGATGACTATGCAGTCAGGAATATTTCTATATCAGCACAAATATGCTGTGATATTGTGATATTACTGTAGAAATTCCAGCATTTTGATTGGATGGGAATTGAATGTTACTTATAGTAACTGTGCTTTCTAGAGCCAAACACCTCTCAGTCTGAAATGTGCTTCTAAGCAGACTGGAATCTTCCCTCCAATAACTTTAGTCTGGAGAGCCTTGGCAATGTCAGACTTTTTAAGTTGTTGTATTTGTCATGATTAACTCTTTCCATTCTCAATAACATTATACTTCAATAACTGGAATATGATGCTAGTCAGGTAAGAAACTGCTTCTTTAGCATTGTACTTTATGGATAAATTAGAACTCCCACACACATAAAACATTATTATTCTTCCTATCAACCTTTATTTATAAAGTCCCTCCACATTAAAATAGTAATGTCTTTTTATTTTGTTGCATTGATTTTGCCAGCTTTTATATGAAACTGGCACCCCTATATTAATATATTAATCCAGAATAGAGCACGTACGCACACACACACACACAGACACACACATACACACACGTATAAAACACCTTGTAAACTATATAGTGATAGGAGACTTGTAAATTTAGTACAGTAGCAACACTAAATATACTGTCACACCGAAGAAATAGGGAAGTGTATATATTGTAGTGTAGTGTATGGGAGAATATGTATAGGAGAATGTACTATATGGGAAAATATAGTATATAGGAGAATGTAGTGTAAATGAGAATGTAGTGTATAGGAGAAAGCGGTATTTAGGAGAATGTAGTGTATAGGAGAATTTAGTGTATAGGAGAAAGCGATATATAGGAGAATGTAGTGTATAGGAGAATGTAGTGTATACGAGAAAGCGGTATTTAGGAGAATGTAGTGTATAGGAGAATTTAGTGTATAGGAGAATGTAGTGTATAATAGAATATAGTATATAGGAAAATGAGGTATTTAGGAGAATGTAGTATATAACAGGATGAGTTGTATGGGAGAATGAAGTGTATGGGAGAATGTAGTGTATGGGAGAATGTAGTGTATGGGAGAATAATGTATGGAAGAGTGCATTGTAGGAAAATGTACTGTATGGGAGAATGTAGTGCATAGGGTTGAATGTATTGCATAGGGGAGAATGTAGTGCATAGGGGAGAATGTACTGTATGGGAGAATGTACTGTATGGGAGAATGTTGTACATGGGGGAGAATGTAGTGCATAGGGGAGAATGTACTGTTTGGGAGAATGTAGTACATAGGGGAGAATGTAGTGCATAGGGGAGAATGTAGTACATAGGGGAAAATGTAGTGCATAGGGGAGAATGTACTGTATGGGAGAATGTAGTGCATAGGGGAGAATGTAGTGCATAGGGGAGAATGTAGAGTACATAGGGGACTGGCCATGGATGGTGGATGAGCTGTCCACTTGTTTGAGTGCTGAACCCACCCATCACCATCTAACACAGCTGCAGCCACAAGCACAGCGCTCACCGACATTACAAACTAAACTCAGGACCTGCAGCTCCAGGCTCACTAATGCATGCCAGTCTCACGTGTAGCCTGCGTCCAAATCGCACTAAGCTGACAACGAAGCTAACGATTTTATACAATCAAACACTCACCTACTGAATGGGAACTTTCTCTGACTTGATTTCTCTTACCCTGAGCCCATCTTGCCCATCATCTAGATGTTGTGCCCTTGTCTGACCGCTCCTTAGCCAGGCAAGCTGCTGGAGAGTAAATCCAGGCTGAATTCCTACCCACTCATCCCCCTGGCACAGTCCACACGAGGTGTCAGATGCGGCAGCAGTCAGGGTGAGCTACTGATTGAGACTCCCCCATCCAAAGACAAGAGCGATCTTCTTCCCATCCAGACGCGCTTCTCCAAGCTCCAGTCCTACAAATCAGGCGTTTACCATCCCGGCTGCAGACACAGCGACTAGGATCATACCACAAACCTCTGGCTTAGGGGGTGGGATTGGAAATTGGCTCAGCAGATGAGGAAAGCTGCAAGAACATTTCAAGCTGTCATCAGTTGTCTCCAGCGTTGGCTAAGCTGTGTGCAAGAAGCAGCTCCTTCTCCCAGTGCTACTGCTTCTGCTGATCACAGGCTGATATGAGAAGCAGGAGGAGGAGGAGGAGGTGTGGGGAAAATGAACACAACTGCGACTATGGACTGAGCTAGGAGAGGCAGCTGACTACATTGCTCTTTACCAGGGCAGCAGCAGTATTTCTCTTCCATCCTCCATCTGGTACAGTGGATGGGACTAGTCATGGTTTTTTTTGGGGTTTATTTGAACATGGAAAGTGGGATGATGCTGGATTAAAAAATAAAGAAAGATTCACATGTTATGTTTATATGAGATGGATTTTTATTTTCTGTATGTGTAAGAGAGAGTGGGGGGATGGGCTGCTGCCTAGAGATCAGCATTATTTATCAATTTCATAGAACAGATCCTTATATTGTGTTTGTCACTAAAAGTAAATGTACTAATGGAGAGAGAGGAAATAATATATACTCCCAAATCATGGGATAATATTGGAGTCCAGGGTACTCTGTATGCAGAATAAATTTTACCTATGTGCTGGACACATGTTAATGCAAATCCCCAGATATAAGCATACTTGCTTTAATATAAAACCTTGTAATGAATAAAAGCTTAGAGCTACACACACACACACACACACACACACACACACACACACACACACACACACGAGAGTATCTACATAGCAGTTTTCTAATTGAAGTTAACAGTTGATTACCACAATGTATTGTTTCATATTGAAATATCTGGAAGGAAGTTGCATAAGGAGATATTCATTGTAAACAAACCTTGGGGAAATCAATAGAAGATTGAAGCAGAGAGAATTATTTTATCTGATGATATTAAATCATTTGCCGGTACTTCATTTATCTAAAGAGATACAGTTTAGTTCTTTGTAGCAGCTACAGGATGCAACTTACCCTTGCATCTGTCATTACTACACAAGCATGCACACTCACCTGATGTATATATTCACTGAAAGAGAAGAGGTGGGTGCACACCCAAACTGTCATTTGATGGTGGCGGAGCGAGAGAAAGACAAATGTGTTTTCTCATTCAATTTTCATAAATATTAATATTTTGATTTTTGGAGATGAACTGTTACTTGTTTCCCATTATACTCCTGAGTTCTGAAACACCCTGGCTGTAAGCGTAATTATGCACATATGGGCAGACTTATACTTACATAGGCACTTTTGTTTAAAAAAAAAAAAAAGATTAAAAATTACAAACCAAGAACAGTTTGAGTCTTGATGTTAAGTAGAGTAGATTAACTCTAAAAACAATTTGCTTAGAGGAAATCTTTTATGCTTGCATAAGGGATGTTTGCCTGTTAGTTTTTTTCCATAGTACATTCTGTCTTACATTATGACTGAGACACAGGCTGTCTGTTCAACATATTTAGCCCCATGGCTCCCCTGGTGGCTATAGGATATATGAAAATGGTCATTTAAAGCAAAGGAGCAAATTGGCATCTGCAAAAGTTGAGTGCAGAAACATATAAGTAAGCAGCCTCCTGCAGGCTTCTAAGAAAGAGTTGGCAGATTTTTTCTTTAGACCATCTATCTTAGCTTTACTTCTTGCCAGAGAACAAAGGACTCTGCAAGTTCTCTCCTGTTAATGGGAAACTGTCACTTGTCTTATAGCAGTCCTCCTCCCAATGAAGTGATTAACAATAGGTATCCACCCTTTTTCCTTACAGATTAAAGGCAAAGTAAAGCATACAGAAAAACGTTTTAACAATTGAAATGACTTAATAGTGCAAATAGTTTCCGTGTTCGATGAAATTTCCAAAATGACAGTCCTTAATAGAGAGGGAATTCTTCGAAATCTTCAGGAAGAAAGAGGAAAATAAACAGTAAGCAAACAAAATAACACTGCAATAAACAAGCTATATTTTATCTCATATAATCTAAAATACAAGTATTTTACATCCCTTGGATATAGATGTCTGGCAAGAAAGACAATTTTATATTTTTCTGCCTTAACCTTTCTTTGAGCATATACTTTCCTGTTGCTCAATACTGGAGGCATCTGTCTGTAGAGTCAAAAGTCTCTTAAATTCAATGCTGACTAATATGCACCTTTAAGAAAGACTGTTCTTTAATGTTCTAAATGTCTTTTTATATTCCTATTTCCAGACTTTTACAAGAACAGCACACCACCTACTTTTTTATTGCCTTCTGTGTAGGTGCTACCTGTCTTAGGTCTCTGTGGATTAAACTTAGCATGCTAAGATCACTATTCCTCTTTGCAGTAATATGCACAAAATACTGTCTCACATGTTGTAGACATTTTGAATATCATTTCCATTTCAAAGTCACCAATTGTGTTGATTGTGCCTTATACATCTGAATCTGGTTGAAAAGAAGCAAAACAGTGGCCAATCAAATGCAAGCAAACTTATGCTGTAGAGTCAAAGGGGCAGGACTAACGGGTGTAAAATGGACTCTTTCAATATATTACAATAGGAATATATTCATTTATTACTTCTATGTTGTTAATGTGGGTTTAGTATCTAATGTCCTGAACAAATATAAATATTTAAAAAAAAAAAACTATTCTGATGTATTCCCCTATGAATTTGCATAAGGTGTGAGATCACAATTTTCTATGGCACTGTAATCCAGTAGACCCTGATGAGTTATGACAACATAACTTGAAATCACTTCTTCACATTTGCTTCAAACCTAAAACTAATCTAAACTAAAGCTAAACATTATTTTGCTGAAAGAAAATAAATTGAAATTTAATGAGGTTTTTTTTTTTTTTAAATATATTTAATATTTTCTATTTGCTTGAATTCTAGGGCATCCTTTACTGTGCCTGCTTCCTCCTCACATGTGTCCAAGTTAAACTAGTAAAGTTTAATGACTCACACTTTAATTATGTCAAAGGTAATTAAGACTCAGTTAGTAGTATGCTTTTTCACTTACTGGATGTGATCCAGAGACATAACTTTAATTAGGAAGTGTACAAGATGTCTCTTTAATCTACTGGAATTCTTATTCAATTAGTTGCTAAAACCACTGAAACTGGAAACACTGTGTACCAGTGAGTGTCTGTGAGTGGCACTTACTGGTAATGGACATTATATTGGTCTAAGTAACGCAATGCACATTATAAGTATTACTTCATGGGATCTAATGATAGAAGAAATATACACTGATGGTATTATATCGGATTTAATGGGAAATAAACTTCAATACCTTTCTAAAACCTTAAATTACATTACTGTTATGAAGAATAAATTCAATTCTATTTCTAAATGGATGGAAATGCATTTTACAGTAAAAATGTGCGATGAAACATACAGCCAACACACGTGTTGCTTCTTATGCATAGGTATTTTTTATCTCCATGCAATCCTATTAATAGGGAGCGTGAGTCCTCCGTTATAACTGACAGTATAAATGGAAACTTCAAACCAGATACACAATTTAAATTGCTTGGGAAGCTGTGGAATATGCCCACAATTAGAGATACCATATTTCTGCAACATCCGCTGAAAAAAATATTGTTTTTATAAATATATGGGGGGGGAATGCAATAAATGGTTATTTCACAAAATAATTGTTCATGACAAAATAAATGCTGCACTAACCTTTAATGATAATGCAAGAGTTATGTCTTTTTCCTGTGCACCACACCTTGATAATTTGTGCAGAGTTGTTATGTACACAATATCACTTAACACCAGGACAAAATTTATTAAAATCGGAAATTAACAATATCTCGATATTGATACCAGCGATTTCGCGATATTGATATTTTTACTGATATCGATAACGCAATATCGGAATTTATCGATATCGATATCGCGATAACGATATTTCGGCCATTCTGCCATTGAAATCAATGGTTCGGTCGAAATTCGATATCGTGATATTGGTAAAATTACGATATTGATGGTATCAATTTTGCAATAATGGTAAAACCCATTCGATATTGCGATATCAGTAATTTCCGATTTTAATAAATTTCGCCCCCAAAAAATGTCAATAATTCTGTTATACCATGCCATGTAAATCATTGCCTTACAAAAGTTCAAATAGTGAATAGTCATCAGGGTTTTTTCCAAACTAACAAATATAACTGTGCACATGCACAGTAAGCTTGATGCTTAAATCATTATTGTTAAGCATTTTCAAAAAAATCCTTTGAAATATTTTTGGACCTTTCCATAAGAAAAATATGTCATCAATATATCTCAACCAAATACCAATATAATTGGCAAAGGATTTTAAGTAATAAGAAAACACAAATTCTCACTCTCCAACAAACCAGAAAAAAAAATTCCACAAGAGGGAACACATTGCCCCCATTGCTGTCCCTAATAATTGCAAATAATAGGTATTATCAAAAATAAAATAAATACATTTGTAGTGTCCAACCCAGGGTGTGATGTTACAGTCCTGTCATGGACCTGAGTGTAGTATTAACACCCTTTGGGACCACTACACTGAAAAGTCTAAAATAAACTAAGTTCCTTTGATGGTATAAGGGTGGATTTTACCCAAATTACCTTGTTTCAGTAGTATGATCCTTGTAGTTCCTAAATGAGAGTCCAAAAAGCAATATATTGAAGAACACTTTGTATCTTTACTTCCCCTTTAAACATGCAAATAGGCAGGAATGCAGCAAAATTACTGATAATCAAATTTAGCAGTATGGAATCCACATTGAAATAAATCTCATCTCTGTATATCCAATCTCCCCTCAGGGCCTTTATCTTTATCCACAGAAATATCCTTACAGCAGGGTAACTCAGTTGTCGCCCCTAAGGCCTAGCACCTCCCTGGGTGCAGTTCACTAACACTTCTACATAGTGGCATCTTAACAGGTCACAGATTACCCATGAACCAACTACAACTTACTGCATTACAACCCCTTATATAACTTCAGTGAAAGTTACTCCCTCCCCTGGGGCTGGGCTAATATATGAATTTTACATAAACAGTATTATAATACATTGCTAATAACATATAACCTTTGGCCACTAGATGGCACTCTGAAACAAGAAATGGGGTAATTGTACTTAAACCAAGGGGAACAAAATAGGGATCCATATATTGACGACATATATAAGCTTTTACCTTTTGCATACTTGGTAGGGTACACTATACACTATACATTTAAATGCTAAGTCAAAAGAAAATCATTTACACTCAATTCAATCTCTGAAATGTAGAAAAAGTACTGAACTGCTGACAAACTAATTTCATATTTGAAAATTAAACACAAACATTCTAAAGTTAACATTCACACGTTAACAAATAAAGTTCATCCAAAAACTTCATGCCCTGTATTTTATTGATAAAATCAGAAGAATCTCTAATATAGAAATGTGGGGTCTTTACAAATGTTTGTAGATGGTCATCAGTATAAATTTATGCCTTTCCCATAATATTTCAATTGCCTGCAACAATAGGCTAACTTGGAGGTTTGATTAATTTTTTTTTGTGCAATAATGGAAGCACATAAAACACAGGAGTACTAATATATCACATGATACAAACAGACCTGACCACTCCAATCCCCTCCAATATGTAGATTTAAATAAGCCAGGTGCTCAGGAGGAAATAGGACGATTTTTGCTGTAATCAATGAAAGAAGGTTCTCCGGCACTCCGTGGGTTGATTAAAAAGGTTTCTTTATGCGTTTCACACTACATGCTCTTACTTATGGCATGAGTAAGCGCATGTAGCATGAAACACATAAATAAAGAAACCTTTTTAATCAACCCACGGATTGCCGGAGAACCTTCTTTCATTGATTACTAATATATCACAACCCTTATTTGATTTCCTGATAACTGCATTTTTTCGCCCTTTCCACTGCCATCAGAGTGGCTCTTTCTTTTTTTTTTTGTCAAATTTTAAGGGTATAAACACTTTGGGTTACAAGATTTCTAACACAGTTATAAACCATAGAGATGGATAAGTCACTGGATGTCATATACTTTGATTTTTCCAACACATTTGATACATGCCACATAAAAAGGCTGGTACATAACATGAGGATGCTTGGACTGGGGGAGAATGTGTGTAAGTGAGTGAGCTAGTAACTGGCTCAGTGGTAGAAAAAAGAGAATGGTTCTTAATGGTACTTATTCTCATTGGGTTACTATTATTTGTGGGTCCCCATTTGCTTCATTATATTCAGTAATGATTTTGTCAAAGGATTGCATGATAAAATTTTCAATTTTTGCAGATAATACTAAACTGAGTAAAATAAGTAGCACAAAGGAGGATAGTATTTTATTGCAGATGGGGTTCCTGAAGGAGTTGTGATGGTTAATTCAGTAAAAAGGTGAAAAAGAGGCCTAAATGCCTGGTACTGATAACTGAGGTGAGTTCCTAATCCAGGGAATTATTCTGGAGAGGGGAAGGAATTGTTTTCAATAAGATGAGGATAGTTGGCTTTCTCCTCATGGGTCTATGGTTTCTGTGCCATTTGTTAGGGAGTTCGTCAATAAATTAATTCTCCTGAAACACTGTGTACTCCATTATTTTATAGCATTAGAGGTAGGTCCCAGGCCCCAAGAAAGCCAACCCTGTAGGACAGCCCAACCTCTTCTGTTGCCAGCTCCATCACCTGATGTGGCTGGAGTGAGGGCGGGTCCTTTCAGTGGGTAACTATGTCCCAGTCTAAGAGCGACTGTATTATTCAGAGTAAAATGCTCTTTAGTTTTACTGCTAGTTGCATATGTGGAGAAAAATGAATAAATAAGGGAAAATGCAATTTGATTAATAGTGATACCAACTCCGACAGACAGGGGGCATTTCTTTTTTCATATCACAAGTCTTTCCGCCTTCCACAGATACAACATCTAATGTTCTAGAAAAAAAAATTGTAGCTATTGTTCATAAATTTACTGCCATGTGTTGTATAGTTTAGATGGAGCAACACTTAATGCAGCACCTAGAAAGATTTGCATTTCATCATTGTTTTTAAAGTGTCTAAATCCTTCATCCTTTTGGTTGGTTGCATCCACAATATTAATTAAATGAAGGCTTGAATTTTCATTTAAACTTCTTTATTATTACATATATTTTGGTCAAACCCTTTTGTAATAATCTTCCATTCTATATTTAATTCAGCTCCAGGTTGGTAGAATAGTTAATCCACCCACACAAGTAACCATTTAAATAAACAAGAAAGATTCTGAATAAAAAAAATAAATAAATTAACAAAACACAAAACAAAAAAAATAAATTAAGATCTTTAGCTCTTCAACTTCAGTTATTTTATAGTTCTACTACAAACAGCATGAACTACGACCAGGAACTAAAACCTAGAATATAACTCTGTTACTAGCATGGACTTATGAGGTAGTAGATACCTCAGAGAGGAAGCTTTAGTAAAACAAAATGGCTTATAAAGGGAAAATAGTTTGAAATAAGGAACTTAAATATATTCCAAATACATTTCTTTACAGTGACAAATAAACAAGCAAAAACCTGTCGCTAACTAAACTGTCCCTTTAAGGCACCAATAGTTGTATGTTTGCTTTAAAAATCTGTACAATATCTGCTCTTTAAGTGATATAAACTAAAAATTCTAATTTTTTTTTATGAATAAGAGATCTGTTCATTAAAATACTATTGCAGTGTAAACTTATGCGTTCATTAAAGCAGAGGTCCGCGGACCAGGACCGGGCCGTTGGGGTTTTTCAGCCGGTCCGTGGAGCCGCTGACAGCTAGCTCTGTGGCCCTGCGCCTGGTCAGAGCACGCTCTTTGTGGATTGATGATGTTCTCTGCCGTAGCCGTGACAGCTCACAGCTCCCGGCAGAGAACATTATGCAGGACGGGACGGGGCATAGGGCGGGTCTTAGTGACGTGTCCATCCAGCACAGCATGGACGGGGTGGGGCGGCAGGCTCTCCTCACTGACTCGCCCCTGGCAGTACATGTTATGTGGGGCGTGCCGGGGCAGGGCAGCAGACTGGCCTCATTGACGGGCTCCCGGTACTGGTGTACATCAGCAGTGCTGTATACACCGAGGTTCCGCCAGCATCCTCCCCATATGACCAAAGCTCCACACCTGCCCCACCACCACCCCATCGGGCCATGGAAAACTGGTCTTGCTTAAAGCCGGTCCCTGGTGCAAAAAAGGTTGGGGACCTCTGCATTAAAGGAATACCTTGTTAAAAGATTTCTTCACACGTACATTAAGAAATGAAAAAGTAAAAAACCCAGATGACATTGGCAGCTATTCCCTTATTTTAATTACATATTCAGAAATATATTATTTAGCCTTCTAAATGGAAACATAACCCGTATTATTTGAAAATATGTATCCGTATGGGAAATCCTTTTCCGACTTTGCAGACTTTAATATATTTATGACCAGACCGGCATTTAATTTATTATTTATAAAGTTACTGACACACATCTAATTTCTATGATTTATCGTTTTTGTCAGCTATATTTTCTCTGTGATTACATGACAAGAACAAATGCAACAGCCCATTATGTGAGAATTTAGGCAAACCACTAAAAGTCTACACATTGAGAGTATTTATATATTTAGGCAGAACACTGCATTGTATTTAAAGTCCTGCAACCATTCACGTACATATTTTTCTTGCAGCAAACGTTTCACTCTGCGTGGCATGTAACATTAAGTTGTAACTTGAGATTTATCATTCTTACAGCTTCCTTGGCAGTACCAATCTCATTAGTAGAATATTGTTGTTAAAAGCTCTACTGTTTTTTTACTACAGAAGCTAGCATCATATGGCATCCACCTGTCAGCAAAAGCAATGTGCAGAAGGTAAGTTATTTAATTTTTCAGCATGGGCTGTAAAGTGATGTATTGTCACAGTTAGAGTTATGCTGAATATCAGCTCTATTTGTGAATACACGCAGTTTTTCTAATGGGGACTGATATGATTGGTTAAATGTTCTCTGCAAAGCACTTTGTAATATGTCAGTGCTACAAAAACTACTTCACACTACTACTTTCTATTACTTCTGAAGTATTATTAATAAGTTGCTAATGTGTCATCAGTTTTGGGAAGAGGTTTATGCAGACTAGACGGGCATATTTTCTAAGGGCTAAAATAACATTTTTTCCCTCTTAGGCATTACCCCAATTTCATTTTAGCTATTTACAAACAGAAAAAAGTCCAGTAAAATACTACATTGATAAATACAGTATGTACATATTTTTCCTGCCATTTTACAACTGTCTCTCAAATAAATATGTTTAAAAGGGATCATCCCTATTTTATTACAGAGTGAAAATAATGTATGGGGTGGTATTAGCCAACATCAGTGAATGTGTAATATATATTATATAATATAATGTTGTTACTTTCAAAATTACTTTCAAAGACAATATCCCCTTTAAGAAATGAGAATTTTTTTTCAGTTGCGTTAGTAAGAAGTTACATTTTGGTTGTAGATTGCAACATTACATTAATTGACTGACTTGGGAAATGAGAGAATAGATACCAATATATTTATTAAGGAATAAATGTATGGGGAATATTTATCAATGAGTGTATTCATCTATTTAGATGATTTTGCTATACTATGTGACAATTTGTCTATAGTGTAGAAAAATCAGTTGTGCATAGGACACAGCAGATAGTTACACAAAACGACTGTATTGTCTGAAGTGTTTGGGCAAAATTTAATAAACTCAAAAAGGCCGATTTCAACCTTTTCGAGTTTTTCCCCTGTAAATCTTGGCTGTTTGATCAGTGAAAATCGATCAATATTTTTTGATCGATTTTTACCAATTGAAACTTTTGGATTCAGTTTCTCTATCGGATTTTTCAATGAAAAGGTAGCCATACTTTACATTAGTAGTCAAGCATTTTTTAGCATTGCTATGTTTAAAGGAGTCAATGCCTGTATAGCTTTCTCTTTCTACATTAAAGTGTACCTGTCACTTCAAAACTAATACTAATTTAGGTTGTACTAATAAAATAAATGTTTTTGTAAATATATATGTATTTTAAAAAAATGTACCTTTATACAGCATTTCTCTCTGTCATCTTCCCTGTCAGCCTGCCTCTTCTTTTCCCAGTGTTGGGTGGGTGAGGCTCTGTAATGGTTGACATTATAGCTCCTCCAATAAGATCTCTTAAATCCAGATTTAGCAGAGATGGGATTGGAAGAGCTATTGTCAATCATCATCACTCGACCTAGAAAAGAAAAGGTAGGCTGATAGAGAAGATGACAGAGAAATGCTGTTTAAAGGTACATTTTTTTTTAAATACATATTTACAAAATGTTTATTTCATTAGTAGAACCTAAATTAGTATAAGTATTTTGAGGTGACAGGTGCACTTTAATCATAGCATATTGCCAGTATGCTTAAATTATCATAGGGAAGAGCAATGTTAAAATTTCGAGGCATTTTGTTGCTAGTATTGTCAACTGAAGAAAAGTTTACAGAATTACAATAGAATAGAATAAATTTAAAATGAATTAGTGATCTTTGCTGAATATGCAAATTTTGAGAAGTGGCGACAATTTCACACATTTAAAGGACAATTTGTACTTTGATCAACAGTGTTGAACTTTCCTACCAGGGCACAGAAAAAAATCCTGGTGGGCTTAGGGCTCAGTGGGCACTTTTGGAGTTTCAAACTGCAACATCATGGCATATTTTTTAAGGGTAGAGTAAAGAAAGTGAAGTATTAAAGATAACAAAAGATGTAGGATACAAGTAAATCATAGGTACTAAAGGGGGGAATAGAGAGACAAGAAAAAATATCCTTTGCTTAGTGGTACCTGATCTATTTTTCCTGGTGGGTCCCAGATTTCTTTATTCATAGTGTGCTCCTTATCTCTTGTTTCCTGGTGGATCTCTGATCTCTTGTTTCCTGGTGGGTTCCAGATTTCTTTATTCATGGTGGGCTCCTTATCTCTTGTTTCCTGGTGGGCTTCTTATCTCTTATTTCCTGGTGGATCTCTGATCTCTTGTTTCCTGGTGGATCTCTGATCTCTTGTTTCCTGG
>WMED01001020.1:16314-29852 GCA_019650415.1 Pipa parva
CTGCTCCAAAACCTTCCTCCCACACTGTGCTGCCCCAAAACCTCCCTGTGTGTTAAAGATGCAAATTCGGCAAGGAGCACTGTGTCACATTTGCCAGTTGATGGCAGCACTCCTAATGCCCGACTGACTATGCAAGAAACTGTCTGATGCCATTCGCTACTTTGCTAAAATAATCCACTGCTTAATGAATAAGAGGAAGCAAAATTGTGACTATTGCAGCATCACAACCCAAAAGTAATGCGAATACACTCTGGACAAATTCTCACTTTCACAAATAAGCCCCTTCATCTTTGCCAGTCTTTATTGTTCCTTTAAAACCATATCAGGAGATTACGTGATGATGTTTTTATTTGTACTGAGTAAAGGAAATCATTCATAACTGAATTCATATGACCGCACCATTGTCCAAAACAAGATCAGTTAAAACAAATGTTATTGCTCAGTAAATGCTTAGAAATGTTTTTTTTTTCTAAATTATTTTCAGTAACCGATTTTTACATATAATTAGAACAAATACATTCCTTGATCATAAGTCATGATGTTGCACATTCTTCTATATAAGTAAAAGGAGACTGTATATAAACCTTTTACATTATGGTGGAGAAATTGGTACATATTTGATATGTTTAGAAACAGCATAGTAAACTTAGAAATATCTCTGTACAGCCAGGCCACCCACTAATTTCTTAGAGAACAATCAAATGGTTTGGCACACAACCTAAACTGTCAGATTGTTTTTTGCATGAACACCATCCTAAATGATTTAGAACAAAACCATCACCCACGAACAGTGAGCTATAAAAGAAATATTTATCCATCCACTTGTACAAGGATTACACAAATAGAAAGGATCCAGACTTACTTTATTCGTGCTGAAAATATTTAGGTGCCAACCAAAGGCTCCCTGCCAACCCTCTGCATTATTGTTTTATATTTATATAGTGTATATATATATATATACTCTACTATTCATTAATTCCGGTAGTTAAGTGAAACATTACCTACGCACCTACTCTATTTGTAAAAAATGATATCAGAATTTAATTTGTATATTATAAAGTGTTTCTTCATTTTAGAAACATATTTAACATATTTCACAAAGAAAGTGTCAGCAATGTATAAGCAATGTGAAACCCTGAATGTAAACAGTTATTAAAGGGGAGATAAAGGCACAAGTTGACTGCCTACATTAACCCTTTCAATAGTGCAGGGGGCTTACCCTGCAGTTGGCTGAGCTCTTCATTTTAATACTGAAATAAAGATCACAATGTGACTACTGCAGGGAATTATTGCTGCCCCTTCTCTGCTAAAAGTGCCTGCAGCACAGACTCTATTAGGCGCTTGTGTAAGCTACAGGTAACACATGAGTTCAGTATCAGAAGGCTGAGAGGGTGGTCCTAAGCCCCTCTTCTCAGAGCTTTCTGAGTCTTCCATTTTACTCTGCCTTCTTCTGAGTCTACCATTTGCTAACCAGGGGTAGCGTTTCAGCTGCTTTAAAATGCCAGCCAGCCTGTGATTTTAGCCCCCCTATAAATCCTTTAGAATATATAACCAGCTTGAACTCATAGACAGCACTATTACTTATATACAGTATATTAAGATACCTATACATGCACAGATTTAGTTAACTAATGTGGGCAGTTTAGACCATAGTGATCACAAGTCTGTGTATGAATGGCCAGGTCTGATGTTCATTTGGAGCAAGCAGTCTGTGAACCAATTAGAACAGTGATGGCTAACCTTTTGAGTGCCGCGATTCTGTCGCGGTTGCGACTTTATGATAAGAATATTGTTGTGGGTTTATAACAGGAAATGGTCGCGGTTTTACAATGGAGGAAGTATCACAGTCTTGTTATGGGAAAAATAGTCTCGGTTTTGTTATTTGGAAAACTTGTCGCAGTTGCGGATTTACAAGGAGAAATTCATCGCGAATTTACTATGTGGGAAATTTTTGCGGCTTTACTATGGGGAGAATTGTCATGGTTGCCTATTTTATAATGGGACTACATGAGAATGCGACACAAATGCTGACTATGAAGCATGTCAGCAAAGAGGTCTTGGCGTGTCACCACTGACATGCGTGTCATAGGTTGGCCATCACTGAATTAGACTGATCTGACCAGGAAATTCTATTGGCCAGGAACCACAATTACTTGAGGTAATTCTTCTTGCTGTCTTCATTCTCTGCAGCCCTAACCATGCTCTGATCTTTCAGTCAAGGGGCTGAATAGTAAGTCCCCATGAATTTACATTGCTACATGTAGTTCAGCAAAACTGCAATTAATACAATCATTTATGTCAACCCTGGGGAAAATATCATCAGTCATGACAAATTGAATATAAAGGTACAATAATGATATTCACATGAGTTTTGACATAAATTTAAAGATCTACTCCATGCTAGATTGGGGAATCTTGGGCTCAAGGGGCATAGACATACTAACAAGCTATTATGTAATTAGGCACACCAGAGCTAACATACATACTGAATATTATAGAAAAATAATGTACAATTACAGTACATTTTTTTGTATTTTATTTATATAGCGCTGATATATTGTGCAGCGCTTTACCATTCACTTCAGTCCCTGCCCTGTGGGCTTACAGTCTAGTTTCCCTATTCAATCACACACACAGAAAGACACAGATTAATGTTTTTGGATTGGGAGGAAACTGGAGTGCCCGGAGGAGGAAGAACATACAAACTTCATGAATTTGAAGTCCAGGGTGGAATTGAACCCAGAACCCAGTACTGCAGTGCTAACCACTGAGCCATCACACTATGACTCACAATTAGTGTAAATATAGAATGGTCCTGCTCACTTAGATGCCACTCAGTTCAAGTAAAATGGCCATCAGCCTTGCCAGTTGCCCATCTTTTCCAGACACTTCTCTGTTGCCCACTTTCTCATCCATCAGATTTTGGATGTACTTAGTCATTTTTTTAGTCAAATACTAAACCCTCTCGTATCTATACTTGCAATATAGGAGCTATATTCCTCCCTTTACCAGCTTCTTTTCTCTGTTCTGGTCTCTCCTGTCTTGCTCTGACCATTCCTATAATTTTACTATTTCTACTGCCATAGAATCAGACCTGCCCCCTTGCAGTCTTGGTGTATTTGTGCTTTCAACCCATAACCTTGGCTTCATGCTCAAACTCATTTCATATAACCCTGCACTCAATGTACTGAGTCTCTACAGAGAAAACCCCTCTACCCACAAATCTTTCTGCTTAAAAAGCAAAGTAGATATTGCCCATAACAGATTCCCATCCTCTTAGCTGAAACTACCCTTTCCCACAATTAGCTAGATTATTTACCTGTGTGACGCAGCCTGAGTCCTTCAACCATACTTTTTTGAACCCATATTCAAAATTAATGCATTTGATCCTCTTGTCTCTCTAGCTACTACCCTGTCTTCCTGTTACCACAATTCTCTAAGCATAAGAAAAGTCTTACCTTCTCTTTGCCTTCTAACTATCCAAATACCTTAATATCATGAATATCATGATATAAAACTTAATTTTTGGCCTGCACACTCTACTGAGATGGCCATATGTAAAGTTGCAAATAATCTTCAGGTAGCCAAGTCAGAAGTCCCTTTTTTATTATAATGCATCTTAGTTAATTCTCTGCTTTTGAAACTTATAAATATTCTCTTCTCATTCATATTCTCTATTCACCAGACGTAAGCAGCATTCTGGCTTTCTCTACTATGCTACTTATCTCATATTCCAATAACTTTTCTTCTCTTATTCCCCTTAGTGCAGGGGTACCTCAAGAAACAGTAATTGGCCCTCTCCTACACAAGCTGTATGCAATTTCTTTGATGTTAATCCCCTCATTTGGCCTCAAATATCATATTTATGCAGATGATACATACAGTTAACTATCCAACCTTGCACTTAATCCTTCGATTCTGTCTCAAATCTCTTTCTTATGTCAATCTTAGCTTGGCCAATTGCTGTCTCAAATTAAATCAAAAACTAAAAAGGACTAATCATTTTTAAACTAAACCACATCCTTCTCTCACATTTACCATTAAAATTGATGACATGCTTATTAACCCTATTCATTTTGCACACTGCCTTGGGGTAGTTCTTAACTTGTCCTTCAAAAGAATCTACTAAAACACTAATGCAAGTCCTCATTATATCCAGTTTGGATTACTGCAACATTCTGCTAAACAGACTTCCTGCCTCCCATCTTTTTCCTATGTCAATTCTAAAATATGCTGCCAACATTCCCTCACTCCCTGCCTACTTTATAACTTCAATCTGTATTATAGCTTCCCTTTAGGCTGGGTTCACAAGGGGAGTTTTCCTCTGGCGCTTTTTATTTTATTTTTTTTAAAAGCGCATGTGAAAAAAATGCTGCTGCAATGTTTTTTGGAAAAAAACAAACATTCAGGGCTGTACTTCCATGTAAAAAACCTCACTATCTCATCGCTTTTCCCTCCAGTGTGACTGCTCTTGTACTATTCCTTTTGCTACTAATCCTGTTGCATTTTTCGCATAGCATTTGATGCAGTAAATAAAAATGCAGCAAGAAGCGTCCCAGCACATATTACTCTCTATGAAAGTTGGTGTGCCATTGCTCAGCTAATTACTTTCAATGAATTTTCGCAACTGCACATTTTCTGTGAAAAGATACGGCACAAAGTTCACCTGTATAAACCGAGCCATATGCAACAAGAAATTTACAGTGATCTCCATTTATTGCTTTTTACTTCCTACATTTCTTCAGTTGTGTCAATATATGGACATCCCTTTTATTTTTCACAAAACATGGTTGCCCTCAGGAAACAGCAGATTTACCTTTCTATCCATGCACTTTACCAGTAGCACTGTATTGGTAGCAGCAGGTTGTTATGTCACATGACACAATCACATGACACAATCACACGACCCAATGCTGAGATAAGCCACACTGGCAACCCAGCTTGGCCCGGCTGGAAATCAATCCCAGTTGTAGACAAGTAAAAGACAATGAACTACCAATTTGAGAAGGTTCATTTTTTACCCTTCCATCAAGATATGTAAGTCCTGTTTACTTTTTTGAGAATCAACACAAAATTTATATAGTAAAAAATATGCTGTCAGTTCTAAGGGTATTTACCTTTTTGTACTCAAAATAATTTTAATTTTTCAAACTCACCTTCCTCTACAGTCTATTGGCATATAAATGCTTGAAATGGCTTCTTCAGAAATTAAAGTATACAGAAGACACAACTGTAAATGCTAACATCTTCAGAGCAATGTCCTTTTTTTTCTTAAGGTTTTACTGGTTGTTTTCTTATTCCATTGCCTTGTTTTTAGGTTTAGGCCTCACTGAACAATATTACTGAGGTGTTGCTATCCCAAACGCTGGAATTACAATCATTTGCAGTTTTAGTTAGAGTGATGGCAACAGGTATGAACACAGAGGTTAGGAAGGGTCACAAATCTGTATATAATTACATGTCACTGAAGTAATTGTGTTAATTGAATTCTTCCTAAACAACTCATTTGTGGTATGATAGAAAGCAGTAACACTATTTGTTTTAAATAAAAATCTACTTGAGCAATGAGTTTATTTTTCTTTTTCATTGTATATGAGGTGATTTGTGATTGCTGGTCTTACTTGAACAACAAGGCTACCCTAAGCTTTGCTTAGACAAAGATATATTCATTACAGCTGACATATAAATGATGGTTCCCTATGCAAGCTTACAAATAATTAGAGAGAATGTTAATGTTAATTATTGACAATGATATTCTACCTAGTTAAATCAACATAATTTGTCTATACATATGTTTCTAGTAGGTAAAGGTGGCAAAACCTTTTCAGAAACCTTGGTGATTGGAAAACAATAACAAAAACCCACTTCTGCTATGACAGAATAAGAAAACACTTTAAAAATATTACAATAGATAAATACATGGGTTTTTTCTTATACTAATTACTCAGTATAGTGATGCCCGAAAGTCTTTTGGCACAAAGCCCCAAAAACTCTCAAAAATGTAAAATATACAAACAATAAATTGAAATGCATAACCACTTAACAAATACGGATGTCAGCAAACCTACTATGATACTAAATAGTCTGGACACCAGAGTTAGAAATAATGAAGAGATGGCTTTTTCTCCCCTGTAGCTGTTATTACAGCTTGTGTTTTTTAAAATAAAATTGTGTGCATTTCTTTTCTTTGATTGTGGGCAGCTGAGATGCAATCCTTCTTCTCGTTTTTTTTTTTTTTAAAAAGAATCTTAAAACTCTGGATGATTTGACTTGTTTTATTTTAATATTAGTACAAGTATGCATTTATACAGAGTTATTTTGTACAAGGGCATGACGTGTATTCATGGAAAGCTGCAACTAAATACCAAAAACAATATGTATTAGTGCTTGTTACCCCCGTGCATGTAAAGATAACTATGGAGGTTTACTGTGCAGTAACTGTAGGCGGGACCAGACTTAGGGTGGGATACGCCCTGTGCTCAGTCGCAAAAAACCTGCTACTGCGCTTGCTCCTTTCTGTGAAATAGTAAGGAAAAATTTTCATCTGATTTAAAGTAGAAAAAAAAACATTATTCCTTATAGAGATGGCCCTACAACTTTTCCTAAGTCAGATAGTTTCCCCGTTGAGAAATATAAATATTGATTAATATAATAGGCCATACCTTTTATTTCAAAACAATTAACTTCTTTATATACGCTGAAAGCTCACACTGTACATTATATTCATTACCTTACATCTTCTGCTAAACCACATGTACTATAATTGCACTGCTGAAACAAGTATTATTACATGTGCGCTATACTAAGGCTCTGGCAATTTCTACCTATTTGTGATTTAAATACTTCTTTTAAAAACCCTCCAGAATCATAAACCACAAAACCACATAGTTAACTGTGGTGACTTTACGTTATCTCTGATTAAGTATGTTTCATAATGCTGGATGGCATGATAAAATATTTGCATTGTAACAGCTGCTGTATTTGATTACAACATATATATACTGTATATCAATATGCTAATTATACCTAGTTGTTGTTCCATCCAAAAGATATAGGGAGTTATTGACTAAAGTACGAATTGTCACATTAGGGTGTGAATTTGCCAGCTAACAATAGTAGCACACTATCTGTCGTGACTTCCTTATGGGAATATTGTCATAGTCGTGACTTTACTATGGGAATATTTTCGTAGTCATGACTTTAGTATTGTCGCAGTCGCTGATTTGCTATGACAATCAGCCGTTTAGTCAAAAGGGAGTAGATAATCAGAGCGTAGCAACCAAAAGTGATAAGAATTTACTTCGACAGTCGAATTCGCACTTTAGTCAATAACCTCCTTACACTGAAGACAGTTTAAAAGACTGTGCAATCTCATATAATGTACCACCTTAACTTTACACTTTTCTTAAACTTTGAAACATCTGAACAATACATTAACCAACTAAACTTTTTAAAGTATTTAAACAGGTGTGTGATAGAGAGCCTATAAAGCTATGTGCCACATTTTTCAATTTGGAAAGCATATGAGTTCCATGGAAAAGCAATGAGTATCATTGACCTCAGGTTGTATCCAGGTCTATCTGCTATTGATCATTAAATACATGTATGTTTGCATCAAAAAGCAAGAAGATATAGGCCCATCTTTTGTACTGGGACCAATTTGCCTCTAGTTATGTCATAGTTCAGGCACTTAATAGATTACTGGGATCATATCTTGCCATATAAAGAGAGAAATATTGCTGTGTTAAAACTCACAGTGTTAGTTCCCACATCACCTTTCAACACAGATAAAGGTTGCCCCTTACAAAATGAGTAATAGTTTGTTACTCCAGACATAATAATTGTCTTTAGACAATGCTCAGCTTCTTGGCCAAACATGCTGCAGAGGCAATGTGTTTGCCCCAATGCACTACCATGTCTTTCATTACTCACCTGTTATAGCAAACACTTTTTAACCTAATTCTGATTCCAAGCATATTTCCATATTTGTATGGCAAGGTGCATCAAAATTTCAGGTTTATTATGTTTCTATTTTCTGATTCTTTGAAAACCTTACAGGCCAACCAACTCCATTGCTAATTAGGTCTGACTTCCAGGTGGCCAATGTCTATGACCTTGCAGATTTTTTTCCATACTAAGAAGACGGTGACTGTTTTTTCCTGAATAGGGCTATTTGTTTTGAAACTAATTACTCAATTTGCTGCACCACGAAAACATCTGCACACATCATGGTGTCAGAATCCAAATTCTAACAGGACAGGTTTTACATCGTAGACCACCACAGTGTGAACAAATAAATACAACTTCTCTTACACATGGGTGTTCCAGGATTTTAAAAATCCAGTAAACATTATTTTTGGTAGAAATCTTTTTTTTTTCATGTGTTTTGGGTTATTGTAAGCAAACTAAAGTTAATTTCAGTAGTTCAGTATTCACAGAATTGTGTTAAATAAAATGTGTCCCAATGAAAGACCAATAAACTATCAGACTAAACCTTAGTTTGCTTTATAAAAGCAACTGCAAGTCTTAAGCTGTTTCTGATTGAGACGACTAACAGAAATGTCTAAGTTTGAAGAAACTGTGTATTTTTAAAAGAATTCAACCTTGATCATTTGTTTTTGACCTTGTAGAAGACACGAATACACTGACCAAGACCACCATAAACTCTATACTTAATGTATATACATCATATTAATATACAAACTAACCAGCTATAAATCAGTAACAGGCACAGCACATTTTCTCCTGTTTGCTGCACCTGCAGCATCTGTCTATTTGCTTCAAATTATATATGAAACCTGAACTGTTTGTATTAACAATGCTGTGATTCATTTAGGATACAACTAAGATTTATTTTACTATTTCCATGCTGTTGAGATACAAATGTGACCTCAGATATCCCTCTCACAAGCACAGATGCTCAAAACTAATTTTCCCTACATGCTATGCAATACTGTAACAGGCAGCCTCATTACATTTTTTCACTGCATCTATATTTCAATTATTTCATTCCAAATATGTTGTATATATATATATACAGTATATGAGCTGCATTATTGAGATAAAGCAAGCAGATCCCCAAATTGGGGTGGTGGTATGAGGTTTGTGGCCATTCAAAAAGATTATCATAAATATAATGCAAACAGAAGCAGTTTTTGCATGAATGTCTATGTTTCTAAACATTAATTTAAGCCGCTGTATAATGCAGTAGTCTTTCACTTATGTAATAATGGCTATTTTGTCTTTTGCACTATACACTACATAAAATTAAAATATGAATGCCTTAACATCACATCCATGTGTGTTTGCTAAAAATTTATTTTAAAAATCATGGACATTAATATGGAGTTGGCCACTAACTAATGGCATGACTACATACCTGGAAGAGAGAATGGGAACAATCTCCTACTAAGAAGCAATTGAGCAGTCCTGTATGTTCTTACATTTGTATTATTTGGGACCCAAAATACCCCCCATCATGCATTGCTCAGCATATTGCATTATGAACTAAGGTTTGTGTGGGACTGATGCACCATAAAAACCCAATCTATAAAGCTACCAATGTAAAGTTCTTGTGCTGATGTTTGTTCCAGATGCTGCTTTGCACTCTGTGTGCTAACACACTCGGTGGTCCTGTTATTTGTGCTTGTGGGGCCTTCTGTTTCACAGCTGTCCTTGCTCCTATGTGTTACTAGTTAATAATAACATAAACTACAGTTGATTTGGGCAGTTCTAGTACAGGGATTATTGTGACCTGGCATGTTGGAGGGGTGTCATCCTACCAAAATGCCATGTTATAAT
Source organism: Pipa parva (assembly GCA_019650415.1). Classification (NCBI taxonomy): domain Eukaryota; kingdom Metazoa; phylum Chordata; class Amphibia; order Anura; family Pipidae; genus Pipa; species Pipa parva. The sequence continues at coordinate 26,116 of WMED01001020.1, forward strand.
TCACAGACCTGTTCAATACAACCCAATATACTGTCAATGTTAGACTATGGAGCATGGTATGGCAGTATGCTTGGTTCTATGCACCTGTTACTAATGGGTCTGGCTGAAATGACTCAACCTTCTAATGAAAAGGGTAGAAGTGCATCCACGTGTTTATTCCATGTATTGTATTTTTGCTTCATATTTATATATCAGGATAATTTCATATTTGCATAACAAGATTAAGATTTGGCCACTGCTATCTCCATGCCTGCAGATGTTTATTTCAACAACGCAATGTCATTTTAAAGGAGTTTTTATTGCATTCACTCCATCTAAGGGTGAAATTTATTAAAGGCGAAGTGATCAGATTGATCGATCAATCAAATTCCGATCGATCGAAAGAAAATTCGATCGATTGGTAAAATTTACACCTTTAATAAATTTCGCCCTTATTAAAAGTCTTTTAATTAAAAACTGACAGACTCGCATTTTATTACAAATTATATTACTGAAACTCCAAATATGAAATCAATAAATAAAAACAGTAAATAAAATGGGAAGTGGGAATCCAATCACATGGGGAAACTTTTGTCCTCATGCCTGGCTATTGATTCCCTTCAATTTGGTGATGCATGAGATAATTCACTTATTACACTATTAATCTTGTCTAATCTAAAGTAATCTAAAATACCATGGCATCAGTTATTTGTTCAAAATTCTAATACTTATATGTAGATTTGCATGTTTCTCCAACAATATCACTTGAAGGAAATAGAATTTTTAAATGCTGTGGTTATCTTTATTTTCTTCTGTAAAATGCCTGTTCATTTTGAAAACTTCTATGGTTTCTAAATATTAAAGTGGATTTTATTTTTCATGAATGTAATGAATCATGAATCAGACTGCTTCAGGGCAAAGATTCATATACCGTAAGTATTAGTCTGGGACTCTGGGTAAATCATGTACATAGATTTCCATCAGCTGGTCCTGCTAGCACACTCACCCATAGATGATTATCCAGCTTTTGTAACCATATGAAGCTTGTTGGAAAATAAGGAAGACAGATGGAGAATTGATGCATTTTTGCAGATTTAGATTTGGCAAAGAATGCTGAATATACTGTGGACTGTGAGAAGAAAAAACACGTTTCTAGGAGGAAATACAAGCAGAATGCTCCTCAGAGGCGAGTATGGCAAAACATATATTGGACATGTTGTAAGAAGGAGATCGATCTCTAGAAAAGGGCACCCATGCTTGGTAAATCAGAACGATAGCTCAGGGATATGCAGAAACTACCCTCTGTATCTCTGTGCCCTGATTGGTGGTAGGAGTGTTTGCCAAAAAGTCACAATGCCTACACATGCACCAAACCAGCAATAAATGAGCTTAGTTTAAGCATAATGTATATTGTCTAAAATGAATGCTTGATTATTGTAATATTATAAGTGTTTATTACATTCATAGAAAATTTCCTGTGATTTTCTCCTAAAATTAGGTCAGAGAGTTTGTCATACCCCGGGCAGTTTTTGTTTTACCAAACAATGGAATTACCATATATATATATATATATATATATATATAATATGTAATGTTTTTTGGTATATTTATCCAATTTGTGGGAATAATGATCAACTATGAACTTCATCTACTTTGTAGTCTCACACGAAGTGAAAGAAAATATCCCTTAAGTGAAAGAAAGTGTTGAAGAAAATGCATATGTTATAATACATCATCCTTATTAGCGTAAATAGTAGTATTTGTCATTTCTGAGTGTATATCATGACATAAAGAAAATGTACAGACAGAATTATTATTATTATTATTATTAAAAATCTGGTGATAAAGAAATATGAGATTCAATAACTAACAATATCTCCCCACAAAAACATATCACAACACGGCCACTTTGCCAAGATATTCTGAATCCCTGTCTTCTCCTGAACCCAGCAGGTGAGATATTTTACTTTTACGAAGGTGTCAACTATTCCAAAACTCATCATGCTTCTGTAAAATATATGAAAAATGTGCAATATTTCAACCAGAAAGTTTGTAGCTTATTATTGTCTTTAATCTAAAATGGAATGTTTTCATTATAACGTGCTAATATTCTAGCATTATAATTCATAAGAAGATCTGAGAGCCTTTCAGAAGAAACCCTCCTAGGCCTTTACACCTACAACTGCTCGAAGAAAAAGGTTATCCCATCATAGCCTATGGTACTCACATTCACAGGCAATTTATATGTTTGTAAGCAAGAGCCACAGAAAACAAGCGTGTGCCTTTGTGTGTGAATTTCAGGTGTGAAAATGGCCTTATATAGATATGTCTCCATCCTGAGTAGAATTGTAAATTGGCATCATTTGACGTGGTTAGGTTACCTAAATTCCAAAAGTATATACATTACATTTACTTTTTAAATAGTATGCTGGAAGCGTAACCACAATATATTCAACTGGAAAGAGGGTCTCTTGACTGGTTATGGAAGGCAATAAAATTGGGCATTGACTATATCAGCTATAGAAGTGTAGTTATTCATGGTTTTCTGATATTTTTAAAATAAACCGATGAATGAATAATCTTTATGTTGTCTCATAAAATGTATCATTATATAAAAATACATAAATAAATGTTATGGGAGTAGGAAAGCTAACATTTTCATATTTTGGCTCCTGAAACTAAACTGGTCACAGATAATATAATAGTAATGTGTTTCTGTGTGGTATTTACCCCTTGCAATTTTTACTTTACTAATATCCCCGAAAACACTGCCGTTATTATCAGTTCTATGCTAGTTGAACAACTCCGTCTAAAGGTGCATGTAAGTGCATATTAATGAGGTCAGTAGGGATCTTGTAGCGTTGCCAAAGGAAAAACATTTAACTTAAAATGTAGAGCCCTGCTTGTTTCTATTTATTCTTTCAGGTTGTTGGTCTTAAACATTCTCCCCCAGGTTGTGTATGATTTTTTAATCATTACCAAATCTTGCACATTAAGATCCTCTGTTCTATCTCTTGTTTTCTTTATAAAAATAAATTGCAATTCAAACTGGTCTGATTCACTCCATTATAAAAATACTTGTCCAGTTTTGTGAAAGAAGCTATTGAATACATCAGCTGACCAACACAACTACTACTACTGTCTGTTCTTATACATGGTAAGAAGTGAAAATTAATAATGACCTCTTACATCTTTGTTATTCAATGATTAAAAATAGCTTCTGGGTATTTTTTTAGTTCTGAACACATAAAGAGTAAGTGGGAAAGGGCAATCTAACAATAGTTTCACAATAACAGTGATAACAGTGCTTTCACTTGCAATCTTCTATCAGTACCATGAACAGTGCCATGAACAGTACCATAAACAGTACCATGAACAGTACCATGAACAGTACCATCAACACTACCATGAACAGTGCCATCAACACTACCATGAACAGTGCCATGAACAGTACCATCAACAGTACCATGAACAGTACCATCAACAGTACCATGAACAGTGCCATGAACAGTGCCATGAACAGTACCATGAACAGTACCATGAACAGTACCATGAACAGTACCATGAACAGTACCATCAACAGTACCATCAACAGTACTATCAACAGTACCATCAACAGTACCATGAACAGTGCCATGAACAGTACCATGAACAGTACCATGAACAGTGCCATGAACAGTGCCATGAACAGTGCCATGAACAGTACCATCAACAGTACCATCAACAGTACCATCAACAGTACCATGAACGGTACCATC
>WMED01001021.1:0-12000 GCA_019650415.1 Pipa parva
CACCCATATTGTGCATCCCACCAACCCATACTGTGCATCCCCCTCATACATTTTTATTCTGTCAGTAGCATCCCCAGTAATTGAATGGGGAGGCTCAAAGCGCATGCATTACAAGGCATTTGCTTTGAGCTCCCTAGTCTAGGATTGCGATCACGTGACTGCGACTGTAGTTATCGCAGTAAGAAGACGGCTTAATTGTCAATCAAGTAAGCCGGCTTCATATTGCAGCCACACAGAACTGACAGTCTGCCAGAATGTTGGTTTGGCAGACAGAGGCATCGAGGGAAAGCTCTGTAAAGGTAAGGTTTTTTTTTTTTAATTATTGTATATTTGAAAGATGTTAATAGCCAACTAAATTTTATTAAATAATGTCATTTCAAGGTGATGGGTGCAGTTTAATATCAAATCTCTGTGATGTATGGTTTTTAAATTATGCTCTGAAGAATACCTCACTTTCTCTTAGGCTAGGTTCACACAGGCGTATTATGCACAGCACATAATACGCTAGTGTGAAGAAAAAAAAAAAAAGAAAAATACGCCAAGTGTATTTTTCCTTTGAACTTACCAGCAGCAGTGTGAACGCTCCTTCCTGTGTGGTCGCATTTTGGGCACAGTGTATAATACACTGGCCAAAATATGACAAACAGCATTCTGGACACAGCGTATGCACATCATACACTAGTGTGTCCGGAACTAAGTAAGTAGTATCAGCTTTCATTGAGCCATATTTTTTTTTCACATTAGCATATTATGCGCTGCGCTTAATATGCTAGTGTGAACCTAGCCTTTTCTAGAAGCTGCTGCAATTCTGGTGTTTGCTCCTTCCATTTCCTGTGTCCTGGACACAGAATCTATTGCATCATTTCCTTAAAAACAATGCTAGTTTTATTCTGAAATGCTAGCTGAACCATTACAAAAAATGTACCCTAACTGAAGATACTTATCATTTACAGTGTTCTCCTTTGACATTTAAAGCACTTCTCTCTGTTGCTCCTCCCTACCTTTCCTCACTTGTATGCCTGTACATTCCTCAACGTCAACTGCGCTCCTCCCAAAGCAACTGGCTTTGCATGCCACACACCAATACTGCCCTTTTTTGTCTTAAACCCTTTTCTCTCTCTGCCTCCACATCTGGAATTCTACACCCCTTTATTTTCACAAGGAACAATTCCTCTGCACCTTTAACGAAACACTCTGGCCAAAATTGAAAAAACGCATATGCTAATTTATACTAATCACTAACTTTTGGCAAATCGTTTTTTTTGTCAATTTTGGACAAAAAGTACACTTTCCTACCTGTAAAGAAGTGCTGTCCACCACTTCCTTGTGGCTGACTCCATCTTCTTCCTGTGCCGGCAATTCTACAGCATCCAGTTCAGGCAGTCCATCTGAGGTGCATTCTCCTCAGCAGCCGCTCTCCCTGTGAAGCTCCACATTAGCATTTGCTAATAGTCACATGGGAGAGTGTACACGTCGTCCAGTGAGGATGCATTGATGACATCATGCTCTCCCATGCAACTATTAGGAAATGCCAATGCAGGGCTTCATAGGGAGAGCAGCTGCAGAGGAGAACGCGCTTCAGATGGACTGCCTGAACTGGACACCGTAGAGTCGCCGACATAGAAAGAAGATGGAGACAGCAACAAGGAAGTCCAAAATTTAAAACAAAAAACAAAAAAAAAAAAAAAACACATTTACTAAAAGTTAGTAATCAGTAAAAATTAGAAAATGTGTTTTTTTCAATTTTGGCTGGAGTGTTCCTTTAAAACCAAACTGGAGTCCTACCTTTTGGAGCACTAGAACTGATATTTATCACTGATTTTTATGTTAGTTTAATTAGTTATTGATGCTTAATATTTGTATTTATTTATTTAAGTGTTTCAACACATTGTTGCAGTTTTTATTACCCTTTTATATGTGTATGTAAGTCTTCCTCCCATTTAGACTGTAAGCTCTATGGGACAGGGACCTCCAACTTCTTGTGTCAACCTCAGCATAGCACTTAAAACAATGTATCCTTGTGATATTATACTTGTATTGTGTAATGAACTTTTCCCATATCCGTATTATATTTGTATTGCTGAAATGTACAGCGCTGCGTACATTTGTGACACTTTATCAATAAAATTACACATACATACATACATGCAAGGGGTTACAGCAAGATACAATAATTATGTGGGTAGTAACACGAAAAATCAAAAGAAGAAAAAAAAATTGTTTTTTTAATGCTTTTTTTTTTTATAATTAATTAGATATAAAAAAAAAAATCCACAGGACAGAGGTAATTAAAGAATAATTTTAAGACAAACAGCCCTTTTATGTTCTTTTGTATAACAGCATTTACCCTTAAGTTTTAAAACAAAAGGCAGAACTCATTTAAAAAGAAGCTCTTTCTATTGGGCTTAGGATAATAATAACAGAATATTGCCCTTTTAAATTTCTAAAGGATCATAACTGTACTAGTCTGGTGTGAATTGATTTGTCCGCACTAGACAAAAGGCACCTACAGAGTAAGAAATTGATTTTTTTACATATCAAATTAACCACAGCAGATGGTTTAGCAGCAGACATGGGGCAAATCTAAGTGCTAGTTTTACAGTATTTAATAGTTTGCTACAATATCTCAAAAAGGTATCCTATTATATATTTATTACAATACTAAAAAAAAGAAAAAGTTCTTGAAACTATATTTTAATAATCATATAGGGTAAAACTCAATAGATAATATTTAAGAGAATATTTGGAAAACGAGAATATTTGCAATTAAAGATTATTTGATATACCTTAAAGAGGTTGACCTGCTTGAAATTACATTTTAGTATGTAGGTGAAAAATTGTTCCAATTTGTATTTAACTCATCAACTGGTTGCTAGGTTAACAGATCACAAGACCATTTAAATATAAACAAGAGAGTTTGAAAACATAAAGTTAAATAATAAAAAAAGCTGCTTGAAATATAAAATGAACATTATTTGCAAACTGTCTTAGAGTGCCATTATCTAAATGTTATAAAAGAAAAATCCCAACCCCTTTAAATATCTGCAAACTGAAATACATTTTAAGAGGTTGTTTCAGTACAATAAATTCATCAACATGGACAATCTTTTACAAAGTAAACCAAAGGAGCCAATCAGCAGTTAGAATTCACTTGTACAAAAAAGATAAAATAGTGAAAGCAGACCTCTGACTGGTTGTCATGGTCTACCAAACCTAAATTATTGCACCTCTCTGTATGTTACTATATCAGCCTGAGTACTGCTTTGACCTAAGGAAGAGAGAATCTCTCTCAAAAGCTTACCTTATACAATGAACTGTTAGTCCATATAAATTATCATATAATACTACAGTAATCATCTTTTTTACTATACAACTGGTCTAATACAGCTTAAACCACTTTATTTTTTTTTACTATATCAACCTGTGATTTTCAACTTAAGGTTTTACAGCTGTTGGCTAACTACAACTCCCAGCATCCTAAAAATAGATTTTTTTTGGGAACAATTGTTTTTACACTTAAGGAAAACTAGCAGTCTAGGGTATGGAGAAACCCACAAGTACATACATACATGATGGATCTCCAAATAAAACTGAGGTAGCATTTAAATACAACAGTATGTATGATTAAAACATGCACAGCTCTTAAAGGAGAACTATATTCAAATTACATCTTTACATATGCAGTACTATACCTTAGTGAGAAATATTTCTCCCCAGTAGTTGTTTCATGTGACGCAGAATGACTGAGTAGGCAGCACTGATAAACTCCTGCACCAAGAAATGTGTGTGTGCGTACTGGCCAGTTTTCCATGAAAAGGTACCCTCCCCCCGGACATTTCTGCCCTACTTACAACAGCGTGCACAAGTCAGCTTTCCCTCTGTAATCACCTGCATTCCAACTTAATTTATAGGGCCAAAAGGTCAGCACAGTGCTTAACCCAGCGGTTCTCAACCTTTTTATGCCAGCGACCCCCAGCGCTGACGTCACCACGCCGTGTGTGATGACGTTTCGGCCGAAACGTCATCACGTATGCGCATCACGTGGTGACGTTTGACCGAAACATCATCGCGTCGCATGGTGACGTTTGCGGCTGACGTCACCCCACAGGAACCCTTATAAGAAGGGTTCCTGCGGGCACTTCCGGGTGTCGGAGCGGTTCTCGACCCCCGTGGGACGGCCTCGTGACCCGACCCACAGGTTGAGAACCGCTGGCTTAACCAATAGCAGTAAAGTAGGTTTTCTTCTCATGTTGCCCGACTTGCAGAACAGAAAGAGGAGGGGGAGCAAGAGGAGGAAAAAGTCAGCTCTCAGGAAAACTAATTAAGAGAAACAAACTGCAAGTATTATTTCTTCCCTAAACTTTTTTTTTTTAACTATTTATGTCAGCAATCAGCTTAATATAGAGGAGTTTTATATGTATGTGTGCAGTTATATCAGCATTATAGTGCCCCTTTAATGGCAGCTGCGTCACTATCTGCAAATGGAATATTTCAGCAATATAATGCAATGTTACACAAGCATACTATTCTCCAGAATGGTTCCATCAGAATTAAAGCATCAGCATGCCCAGTCTGCAGATTTCTCTCCTTACTGCACATCCATGGGATGGAATAACATTAGGTAATCAGAGTAAGTACTCTGTAGCAGTGAAATTAACGAAAACTATAAAAAAAATAAAAAAAAACTCCCAGTTTATCAACCTGTGCTGACCACTAATCACTGCACTAGAGCATCCAATAAAAAGAGGTATTATCTTAAATGATTTCTTTGCAAATTAAAAAGTGACTTCCTCTAAGATTAGCTTCAACCTTCTGTAATGCCTTTATTATTTAAAGAAACCATACTCTACTTGGATCTGCATTTTCTTTCCTTTAAGCCAATTACATACTTAAGGGGCATATTTACTACAAGACAAATTCAACCATATTGACTGATTTCACCTCATTCTCTGTCAATTTTTATTTCCCTGGTACTTCTTGATTTTCCAGATTTACAAAAGTGTTTCCCTGTTGAAAGAAATTGTTATCGATAAATATTCATCTGTTAACAGGGGCAAACTTTGCAATGATTTTCTATGAGGATTCCTTCCATTACATATCAAAATCAATGTCTCTTTTCAATGGGAAAATATTTTGGATTTAGGCAAAGTGACAGGACCATCTCCATAGGGAATAATGAGTTTACGTCAGCCTGAGGCGGGAGAACTTTTTTGGTCAGTAAAATTTTCTTAGTAAATAAGCAAAAACATCGATCTGGTTAAATATAGGCTGTTTCTCCTGCATTTACTAGTATAAAATGAGACTTCACACAAGCAAGTTTTATTACAAATGGATAAAAGGAATCATATAGGCAAATGTTTAGAAATAATTCTATTTCTCCTATGTAACCTTCCTTGTGTTCTTTACATATATTTATCCTTAGAGATGTTCTAAGGCAAAAGAACTGTCGATATTCAAAAGCCCTTTAGCCGAATTGTAACTTTGCAGAACCAATGTGCAATAACGTATCATCATATCATTACATTTCACTGTAGCACACAAGATAATAATATATCCATGCAATATTTTCTTAGCAAGCCCCTAAATTAATGATTATTTATTTAAGGCTTACCAAGAACCATACCAACTGAATAATTAGATCACCACCTGAATATAATTGTAAATGACTTTTCATATGAATCTTTTATTAGTCAAGAAATAAAAATATAATTACTAAAGCACTGCTGCCCCCTGCTGCTTATTTAAACTACATGCTGTACTGTCATCCCAAACACCAATTGAGAAGGTAGCATCAATACGTTAAATATTCTGCCTGCACGTTAGGGTAATAAAACATGGTCTTTGTCATCTATTTACAAACATTATTTCAGTACTGTGTAAAACCATATACCTTAACAACAATATATATTTTAACCGGAACAGAAAGATGTTTCTGTTGTTTTAAAACAGTGGTTCTCACCCTTTTTATTGCCGCGACTCTTTATCCATGACCGTGACTTCAAAATTGTTGCGGTCGCGGATAAAGGGTATCAGAAATCCATGACAATCCCGAGGGCCTGTTAGGCAAATTGTCATGCGACCCCCAGGTTGAGAACCACTGTTTAAAAGCATTCTAAAGTAAGTAGTAATTCACTGGATTTTGGAGAAAAACTGTTATTTTTACACACATATTCAAAGTTATAATACACATTTAGAAAATACAGGATGGTGTATGCACTGTAATTGGCTGGATATTGTGTGAGCTTCACTAACAACATTAAAGGATGTTAAGTTGTTTAATCATAGGGCACTTTAAATTATGAATACTTGAACTAAAGGTATCTTACAAACAAAGATACCAAATGGTAAATATATTAGTAACAAGGTAGAGGAAAAGAATCTGCACACACACGCAGGAAGGTATATACCGTAACCTTATTTAATTAACCATCCGTGCAGGTTAACAAACAGCAACGTTTCCGGGGGTACAATCCACCCTTCATCAGGCTACACCCTTCCTGCGTGAGTGCAGATTCTATTCCTCTACCTTGCTGCCAATTGTGTGATGTGTGCCCAGCATCTAAGAATCTAGCACCACTTTATAACTTACTGGTGTGCACTTCCACGCAGTGTTTGAAAGATATTAGTAAGAAATTCCAACCAATCATATTTTCTTCCTTGTATTAGTCTGAATTGCATATATGACAGTTAACTAATTGATTAACTGATTAGTTTTAATGGATTATGATACAAAACTACTTGTCAACATATCAGTTTTATTGGCTTTATGCAGCTATGCATAATGATATCAATAAAGCATTATTTCAAATGGAGGACTGCCTGAGTAAGTGTAAATCATAGAATTACAAAAGCCGTTATTAAACAGAGCCGGTAAACTATATTTGCCTTACTCAATTGTACAGGTTATGATTATACAGTATATTTTAACATACTCTCATCTAACAGCTATCCTGTGAAGGCATCCTCCATGCCATTCTAATCAGTAAATCCAGGTTATTACAAATTAGGGTGTATACAGTTAGTGCCAGCATTCCTAGGCATCAGGAAGTAGGAAAACAAATATTGCATCTAAATCATATACATGAATTGGAGGTAAACTCCCCAGTGTGCAGCATCCTTGTTCTTTGCCAAGCTAACCCACATTTGCCTGAGCATACTGTTTCAGAAATGCAATGAGAAACAGTTTTTTGGGGGTTTTTTCCTGTGTAACAACGTCCTATCTATTAAATTAAATTTGGGACAAACACATTTAATTTTGTAATGCAAAACATGAATATTAACTGATCATCATTTGAACCACTATCAGTTTAATACTGAAAACAAACTTACTCATGCATCTGAATAAACATCTAGGAAAATGTCTGCTGAGGCTAATAAAATCACACAATTAGTAATAACATTAGCATGCCATATTTTTGTCATTATTTTTAGCATTTACATTTTTAGAATCTGGCAGTGAATGTAACAAACCACCCAAAATGAGGGGAAAATATTAACTGTTAGTTGTGCAATCTGAATTAAAGTGCACAACTGAAGAATATTGGCCATTCACAGAAGAATTAATTTAATCTACACCTGCTAATTGTGGCATGGGTTACTGGATGATGTCACAGAACCTTGGCAGGTGGGAGAACTCTAAAGGGGATTATTCACTAAAGTCCGAATTGCTGCGTATAGGTGTGAATTCGCCAGGTAAAGACGGTCGCAACAGACCGCTACTGTCGCAGTCGCGTCTTCACAATGAGAATAATGTCGCAGCTGCGACTTTATTATAGGAAAATTGCCGAAATCTTAACATTAAAAAATTGTCGTGACTTTACAATAGGGAAATTGTTGCGGATTTGCTATGGGAATCTGCTATTTGTGAATTCAACAGTCGAATTCGCACCTTAGTGAAAAACCCCCTAAAAATCCTATGGAGAATCAACTGGTCATCAGGCATCCATCTGGACAATCGTAACATAAGAGCATATGGCCATTCCAGCATAAGCTTTTTGATCAGACTGTGGTGGTCTTGTAGGGGGTGTAGGTAGAAGGAGGTCTGCAATCAATATAATTCAATGTTAGCCCTATATGCCTGTCCATGACTATACTTTCTACTACTTCAAATGCAGACATTTCAAATTACAACTTAGCATATATTCATTCTGTTAAAATACATGAATTTGCCAGTATAAATATACTAATACTATTGTGCATACAGATTTAAAGCCACAAAGGACAGTGCGCCTTACTTAGAAAATCTACATTACGTATCAGTATCAAAATCTTACCATGATAAGGTTGCATATACTGTATAATACACAAACATATTACAAAATAGGTGTTCTAATTGAAAACAAATCTGATTATTTCTAAACTGGTTTTGTGCATTCAGTAAAAAAACTGCTGACATTACTATACTTTTTTCATTTAAACAATGTCAGTCAATTCCACTGTTTAGCATATAACAGGATTTCTAGCATAGACAGCCCACGTACTTAGTACATCTGTCAGTCAGCACCCTATTATTTAAAGCAATGTGCACAATGCTTGGGGGGATGCAATTTATTATTGACAGCTGGCTCACTAAGACACTGGGCAATAACAACATTTGGCTCTTAGTAGCAACTAACAAAGTCAAACCATTATTTAGCATTTATTTAGAATATCCACTAAAATAAATGGAAAAAACACCTAATTTTTCAGATCTGAGTTTGTCTCTCTTTTTTTTTCTTTTAAATAAAGGAAACTATCTGACTTTATATGGATGTTTATCATTTAGTGGTTTCAGTGTCTAATAAACTAAAATTAACTAAAACTTAAATGGTATAGAAGCAAGCATGTATAAAGTCAGAAGCTTTAAATTATAGCCGAGAACAGATTTTAAAAAACCCTGAAACAATGGGTAGGTATAACAAAGAATGTAAGATTCTTATTTTATTCAAGGTGATTATATGTTATGGAATTGGTTTAATCTTTTTAAAATATTTCACCTAAAAAATGTTATACCTCTAGGCTTACTGGTGCTTTTATGCTTAGAATTAATCAGGCTTTATCAGTTGAGAAATATTATTGCAAAGCTGAAACCTGACTGTGATGTGTTTAACCAATATAATTTAGGATTTAGCTTACGCAATGTGAAAGAACAGATGCAATCCATGATTAGCATTTATGTGGGAAAAAAAGCAGTTTTCCGGTTATACATGATCACAATCTTTCAATAGAATATGCAAATCCAGATATGCATATGAGTATGTCAAAATATATATGGCTTATAGAGACAGATAGATAGACAAACTGACAGATCAGAAAAAAATAGAGGATGAGGCTTAGGGTCAGTTGCTGTCTTGCCAAATCTTTAAAATAACAGTAACACCAAAAAAAAAAAAAAATTAAAAAGCCTGAAATTAATTTATAGCTATTATATATATTCAATCTGACCTTCCAAAAATTGTGAACTGTGTCTAGAAAGTATAAGATGATAATCAGCTATTTAGCTTACAAATTGGAGGAACTGACTGATTCATTCAGTGATTGTGTTTGTACAATTTTTTTTTTAATTTTAATAACTGCCATGCCCATTATAATGGGAATTCTTATTTTTTGGGTGTTTCTGGCCCTTTAAAACCAAACCTGACCACGTGTAGCTTACACAGGGAAGGAGAGTTAATGCAGCTCAATCCTTCTATGTGACCTCTATTACTAGGGATCATAAAGAAATTAAAGTGCACTTGTCACCTCAAAACTAATACTAATTTTGGTTGTACTAACAAACGTTTTTGTAAATATATATGTATTTTTAAAAAAATGTACATTTAAACAGCGTTTCTCTCTGTCATCTTCCCTGTTAGCCTGCCTTTTCTTTCCTGAATATTAGGTGGGCGGGGCTAAATGACATTGTAGGTCCTCCAATTAGATCCCTTAAATCACAGTCTAGCAGGGATCTGATTGAGGAGCTATAATGTCAATCATAATTTAGCCCCACCCACCTATCACTCAGGAAAGAAAAAGCAGGCTAACAGGGAAAATGACAAAGAGACAAACGTATAAAGGTACATTTTTTAAAAATACATATATATTTACAAAAACATTTATTTCATTAGTACAACCTAAGTTAGTATTAGAGTTTTGAGGTGACAGGTGCACTTTAAGTAGCCTCTAATTGTACAAAATGCAACATACATATACAACATTCTACATAGAGCAGGGCTGTGGAGTCGGAGTCGTGGAGTCGGGGCCCATTTTGGTGGAGTCGGAGTCCTTATAAAAATGGACCGACTCTGACTCCCAAAATATATAATAAATTGGTAGAGTTAGTTCATTGCAGTATATGCTGCATATATTTTCATAAGAATTTGGGAAAACAATGAAATGTCTTGTAAAGGTCTGTTCTATTCCTTATATAAGGATCTAGGCTCTTAATTGAAATGAATGTGTGCTGCACTTTATCTACATGCTCAGTAGTGAAACTCCTTGCTACAGATCAGAGGAAAATGCACTGGAAGGAATGGCTGCACTCATCATAGATCTGCTAGAGAAAACAGGATTAAAGAAGTTTGCTCACTACAAAAATTAGCTTTCAACATAAAGGGACTGTTAAAAGACAACGTTTTGTAAATATTTTGGTCAGGAGATTTTACTTCATTCATGAACTATAGACAGTTCAGCAGGTCTCTCACTGCACACAGGCTTCTAGGGTAACCTGCATACCAGAAAGACTGTTATCTGATTAGCTGAGATGAGTAACCTCACCCCCATGGAATGATGGGATGATAAAAAACTTAAATTCTACGGGAGTAGAAGTTAGGGGAAATTGAAGAGTTGGAGTCGGAGTTAGGGGAAATTGAGGAGTCGGAGTTGGAGTCGGAGTCAGGGGAAATTGAGGAGTCGGAGTCAGGGGAAATTGAGGAGTCGGAGTCAGGGGAAATTGAGGAGTCAGGGGAAATTGAGGAGTCGGAGTTGGAGTCGGAGTTAGGGGAAATTGAAGAGTCGGAGTTGGAGTCGGAGTTAGGGGAAATTGAGGAGTCGGAGTTAGGGGAAAATGAGGAGTCGGAGTTGGAGTCAGAGTTAGGGGGAATTGAGGAGTCGGAGTTAGGGGAAATTGAGGAGTCGGAGTTAGGGGAAATTGAGGAGTCGGAGTTAGGGGAAATTGAGGAGTCAGAGTCGGAGTCAGAGTCGGGGCTCTGGCTTACCGACTCCACAGCCCTGACATAGAGTAGGTAAATTCCATTAAAAAAAAAGACTACAAGAGAATGGTTAATCATTTATGCAGCCTAGGAAAATCAAAGCTAAGCCTCATATTTCTCAATACAAAATAATAGTAATGTACCCCTGACATAGCAGGTCATGACAATTGTCACTGCAAAATATACCTATTTTCATTCTACCCATTACAATACTTATTATTTAAAGTGCACCTGTCACTTCAAAACTAATACTAATAAAGGTTCTACTAATGAAATAAATGTTTAGTAAATATATATTTATTTTAAAAATGTACCTTTATACAGAGTTTCTCTCTGTCATCTTCCCTATCAGTCTGCCTTTTCTTTCCTGCTTGTTGGTTGGGTGGGGTTAAATAATGATTGACATTATAGCTCATCTAATCAGATCCCTTAAATCACAATCTAGCAGGGATCTGATTGGAGGAGCTATAATGTCAATCATCATTTAGCCCAGCCCACCTGACTCCGGAAAGAAAAGTCAGGCTGGCAGGGAAGATGACAGAGAGAAACACTGTATAAAGGTACATTTTTTTTAAATGTATATATATATATATATTTACAAAAATGTTTATTTCATTAGTAGACCCTAAATTAGTATTCGAGTTTTGAGGTCACAGGTGCACTTTAAAGGGAAATATCCTTCTGGTTTACGATGATGCACATATTAGTACATTTCCATTTGTATGTGTAAGTCACTTTTTAGATTGTAAGCTCTAAATGCTGTTTAGAGATACATTTTGTTAAATATATATATATATATATATATTTACAAAATGTTTATTTCATTAGTACA
>WMED01001021.1:12010-29850 GCA_019650415.1 Pipa parva
CCAGATATATTTGTTTATGCTTAAGAACATGTGCTATCTCTGGGTGTCATTCCTTAAAGTAAAAATGAATACATAAATTCACCTTTGTTGGAATCCGGAAGTTCTCAATAGGACTAAGATCATGGAAACTGTCCTGTGGACTTTTAGAACCCTTAAAAAAAAAATGCATACATATATTAGTCAGGCTGAAAAATACTATATATAAGTCATTAAAAAACTGTAGACATCCTAACATAAATCCCAACATACTGTGTGCAAATGTGTGAATGCACTTTGTATGTGTGCCTGTACCTGAATGTACATGTGCGTATGGACTTTGCATATGTGTGCCTGTACCTGAATGTATGTGTGTGTATGCTTGGGAGCAGGAGACAAGGCTGGAGACTAGGGAGGTTATTCACTAAGGTGCGAATTAAACAGCGGATTCACATAGCAAATCTGCTACAATTTCCCCATTGTAAAGTCACTACAATTTTCCCATAATAAAGTCACGACTGCGACAAAATTCTCATAATAAAGAAGCGACTGCGACAGTAGTAGCCTATTGCGACTGTCTTTATCTGGCGAATTCGCTCGTATATGCAACAATTAAGACTTTAGTGAATAACCCCCTAAAACCCCAATCTGTAAGTATTTCCCCCTCCCCCTAAGGAATATGAAATTGTTGAAATGAGCTTTAGTTCTCCTTTAAACTGGGTGCAGCCAAAAAGATCTTTCCAAGATAGATTAGTTAAAGCCAAATACATGTAACCCAAGTGAGGCACCTAGTTAATCAGCTAAATATGTTTACAGTGTATATAATAAACAGTGTGTGGATAAAATCATACTGATCCATTCATTTGGATATTGGATGTAGGTCATTAAGGCCAATATCTAAATGAATGGATCAGTATGATTTTATTCACACACTGTTTATTATATACACTGTAAACATATTTAGCTGATTAAAAAGGTGCCTCACTGGGGTTACATGTGTTTGGCTTTAACTAATCTATCTTGACAAAGACAATAATTTTGGCCCCCACACTCATCTTTATTCACTCCAATGTCAGTAGACAAGTCTGTCAGTAAGCAGTCAAGATTTTAATTTTGTGGTACTTAATGTTTCTTTACTGGAACCAAGTTAATCTTGCTTTCAATCCCAAACAGAAATATGAGTCAGTGATTGAAATGTAGATTAGATCTCCAATCACTGACTATGTCAGACTGACAGTCCTAGTATTTGTTTAATGTTAACGTTCATTTAATAACAGTTACAAGATATACAACTTGATAGATTTGCCCGAACGTCATCACGTGATGCGCGTAAGTGATGACGTTCGCGCAAAACCTCACACCATGACGTCAGCGCCTGGGGTCGTGGTTCTCAAAAGGTTGAGAACCGCTGCTCTACAGGGAAGGGACCCCCAACCTCTTGTGTCCACAACCCTGCACTTAAAGTAATGTATCCTTGTGATGCTATACTTAAATTGTGTAATGCACTTTTCCCATGACTGTATTATATTTGTATTGCTGAATTGTACAGTGTTACATAAATGTGTGGCGCTTTATGAATAAAATGATAAATTCATACATACTGTTAGTGTACTGTTGCAGGCACAATCAGGTAAATATCATTTAAAGCTATAGATCTCCTTTAAATGCTCCAGACTTCTGAAACCTGCCTAATGTTAGTCTGAAAGGATCCCAAGTACAGCTGCCCCCCCCCCCCCCCCCCCCCCCCCCCCCCCCCCCCTTTATAAGAGAATGTTGGCACATATTAAGTTTTTTTATACCATCAAGCAGGAGTTATCAGTCAGATCTCAGAGACAGTAGAGTGTAGCACCGTGTTAGCCATAAATAAGTACAGTATAGGTGATACCTTTTATTGGCTAACTGAATAGATGGTAAATTCAGGTCTCGAAAACCAATAAAAGGTATCGCCTATACTTGTCTCATTGAGTCATATGCCAATGTGACTGCCAGAGCTACTCTATCCCAACATAACTAACTATGAACAGTGGGGGAGAGACTGCTAAATACTTTTATTTCTTATGAATGAATCATACATAATTAAAGTCTGGACACCACCAGGCACCCATTCTTCTACAGTAGAAGATTTACAGTGTGATGTGTTTGTAAGAACTGACAATGTCACTGGCAAAACCTGCTTCATATTTATACCTTTATAAATGGGTTTAACACACATCTACAAAATGTACAGCTGACAGCGAAGCCAGTGAGTCACAGTGTGCCTTACACATGGCATTTTTGCCATTTTTCACAGGCCAGGTTTCAACTCATCATCACCCCCCAGACTAAAGACTTTTACCTGGCGGGTCATCAGTGACTTTATCTTCTGCATGTCGCAAACCTGTTCCTCTAGACACAAACAGCAACGACAGCAAAGCAACTTCTTAAACCTGTGCGACCGGCCCCCAGCAGGTGATAAAACCTTGTCTTCTGCCTTCTCTCTGCAGTTAGCGACAGCAGGCGGCCATACTGTGTGCGTGTCCACGTGAATTTCAGGCGACACATTTGTTTGACAACACTAAAGGTAAGCTTGGGAGTTTTAGTTTCTTAACAAGGGATGTATCCTAAGGAGACGGGGGCAGAGAAGCAAATAGAACTACAATGACCGGCATGCACTGCTTCCAATCGTTACTGGGCTGTGGGGGAAAAACTGCTCAGTGAGGAAGTGGTTGAAGTGACAGGTTAGGCAAACTGCACTGGGCGTAAATACTGGATTACATTGTCGTTGGTTCTTTGCTTTGTAAGTGTAAACCTTTCATTTAGCTGAAGCTTATTTGCCAACCATGTCTTTTGGTTTAGAGTATTGCGTTTATAGAGGGAAGTTAACCCTTCAATGACTTATAGATTCACTATCTAAACTAAGGTGCTCTTTGATAGCCTGTGAGCTCTTACTGATTCATAATTAAAATAAAGTCAGCTGTTCCTCATGTGATTTTTCTGAAAACAAGTCTATTTTACAACAGCTAATATATGAATTTGCTGGCATGCCATTGGACTTTGCATTGAGCCTTTGTCATTCAGCTGCTGGTGCACTGAATAAGCTGTGAAATTGTTTTGGTAATGCATGGTTAAAGATATTTTAGAAATGTATGCAGTATTTTTTTTATTATTATTATTATTAATTCATTCACTACCCAGCAAATGATCCCCCAACATGATAGAATGTCTCAGGAGCATTGCAAACTGTCCCATTACATTGTCCAATGACCAGTAGAATTGATCTGTACACAGAAATTCACATGTATCTGACTATCTGCCCCCCCCCCCCCCCCCCCCCCCCCCCCCCCCTTGTTTACTGAGAGGACATTGCTCCCCACAACAGTTCCAACTTAGTGCCCTGTTGACAGTGCTGCTTATAGAACTGCACCTTGTCAAAGGTTGGGGTGGTGGTCATAACCCCCTAATTTTCTCTTTCCCGGAGTTCTCTATTTCAGTGTCAAACAAATGTCTCTGGCTGCTAAGTAGTTAGCACAAGGGCTGGGAGAGTATGCTTATTCTAGTTAAGCTTGCCATCAAGCTTGCTACTTTATCTCACATTTAAAGGCATAAGTTTCCAACTCTACTTTAAAGTTATTTTAGTGTTGCTAAAACCTGAATACAATTCAAGTCCATGTTCTTTCATACTCTGTAAGCTAACTAATTACAAAGGGAACCACAATAAAAAACTAAATATATATACAGCAGTACACACCACCAGTTTACTAAGTAAATATATTTCTAAAGATGCTATTGACATGAACTTCTCACTTCTCTGCCTGTTTTCTTGTAATGTTGATCCAGAGCAGGGGTTGGCAAACTTCTTTGAGGAGGGAGCCACTTCGCTCCCTCCTTCAGCCGTGACAACTATTTTGTGAGCCGCTGGAGGAGGGAGGAGCGCACTCTCCCGACCACATGACCTGCCGACAGCCAATCAGCGGGGCTGACCTGCCGACTGTTATGGGTGGGGCTTCGGAGGTGCGCTCCGAGCCACAGCAAAGCGGCTATAGAGCCGCAAGTGGCTCTTGAGCCGCACTTTGCTGACCACTGATCCAGAGGAAGGCAAAAAATCCATGAGGCAAGAAATTATTATTCTCATATTAGGGAAAAAATTATTTCCTGGCTCCAAATATGGTAATCAGAATAAATTCCCTGGGATTATTATCCCACCTTCAGTTATCCAGTACCCATAAATTATAGGGGGTTATTCACTAAGGTGCAAATTCGACTGTCGAATTCACAAACAGCGGATTCCCATAGCAAATCCGTGACAATTTCCCCATTGTAAAGTCGAGACAATTTTTTAATGTTAAGATTGCGACAATTTTCCCATAATAAAGTTGCGACTGTGACAATATTTTCATTATAAAGACGCGACTGCGACAGGAGCAGCCTATTGTGCCTGTCTTTATCTGGCAAATTCGCACCTATATGCAAAAATTTGGACTTTAGTAAATAACTCCCATAATGTTCGTACACTGAAGGAAAACATCCAAACTCCTTTTGGACTATTTAATTGAATCAACCATGACAACTTCTTCATTCAGAGTGTTCTATAACCTCACTGCTCTTAAAGTAAATAACTCTCTTCTATGCTGGTGTAGAAACTTTCCTCTATATGCAGAGGATGCCCACTTGTTTATTACTTTAGTAGCAACCCTTTGAGCCAGCTCAACTCAACTACATCTTTCTTGTACACTGGTTCCCAAAACTGCACACAATGTTCCATATGTGGTCTGACAAGTGCTTTATAAAGTGGTATAACTATGTTCTTATCATGTGCATCTATGCCCCTTTGATGCACCCCATGATCCTATTTGCTTTGGCAGCTGCCGCTTGGCAATGGTTGTTGTCTGTACTCTTATTATTGAGAACATTGTCCCGGTCAATGATAGTAAGGGCAACTCTAACTTCATTGAATTTAGACTTTCTAAAGTTAACATTTTTAGTGGCCCCATGACAGTAAAGGGAGTTATTCACTAAGGTGCAAATTCGATTGTCAAATTCGTAAACAGCAGATTCCAGTAGTAAATCCACTACAATTTCCCCATTGTAAAGTTGCGACAATTTTTTAAAGGTAAGATTGCGACAATTTTCCTATAATAAAGTCATGACTGTGACAATATCCTCATTATAAAGATGCGACATTAGCAGCCTATTGCGACTGTTTTTATCTGGCGAGTTTGCACCTATACACAACAATTCGAACTTTAGTGAATAATCCCCTAAGTCCCATTAAAGGTTATCTTTAGCTATTGACAAAAACCTTGTTCTGTTATGAAATCTTTAGATTTCAGTTTCCGAATTTCTATCTGGGTAGTTGATGTCCCCTATTATTACTACTTCATTGTGTTTTGCTGCTTCATTCAGTAGCCCTAATAGTAAATCTTTTATGTTTTCTGTTATATTTGGCAGGTTATAGAAAAGTCACATCAGTATTTTATTACTGTTTTTCCCTCCATGTAATTCTACCCTTAAAGATTTCGCATTTTCATTGTTTTCATCTATATCTTCCCTTTATATGGGTTTTAGGCAAGATTAACATAAAGGCAAACTTTCCGGTATTTATGGTCCCTTCTGAACAATGTGTATCCCCCTAGGTCAGTGCTGATGAACCTTTTCGGTGCCCAAAAGGTGACATTAGTCACCAGTTCCTTCCCTCGAACTGTAAGCGTTGAGTGACGTCATTGGGTCTGCATAGGAGGAGAAGTGCTCCCCAGCGAGCAAGCGGTATTTTGATGTAGGCCGCAAATCTGACCTGAAAGCTGTCAGGTCGGACCTACGGCCTGCACTGAAAGAGCGCTCGCTCACTGGGGGAATCAGGGATACCAGCGGTGGTGACAGCACGTGTGCCATAGGTTCGCCACCTCTGCTCCAGGTTTACTGCCCGGTCATAACTATCATTAAATTATGTTTCCATTATTCCCATTATTTCATCATTTTTGTTAAATATTAATAATTTTAGTTCATCCATTTTATTTGTTAGGCTTCTAGCACTTGTTATCACACAAATTAGCAAGTTTTGCTTATTTTTAATTTTAACCCAAACTTTATCAACTAACTATTCTTATATTCTTACCTCTCCCTCCATTCCATCCACAGTTTGATTAATTAATACTTTTTCCCAGTCTACACTATATTGCACTATTTTGCCCTCTACATGTGTGGTTACCCCCTACCCCCCATCCCTAGTTTAAACAATCCGCCCTTCTAGCCATCCGTTTCTCCAATAAAACTGCACCCTTCACATTTCCCCAATAAAGCTGCACCCTCCCCTTTTCCATTCTCGTGGATGGTACGATCATCAACTCTGCAACCTCTGTACGTTGTCTTGGGGTAACTTTTGACTCTGCTTTTTCCTTCTCTAAACACATCTCTTCCACTGCTAAAGCCTGTCAATTTTCCTTTGCAACATTGCCAAGATCTGCTCCTTTCTTTCTTGCTCCACTGCTAACACCCTCATGCATGCTCTCATCCTTTCCCGCTTGGACTACTGTAATGTTCTTCTATCTGGTCTTTCAGCTTCCCACCTTTCCCCACTACAGTATATTTTAAATTCTGCTGCCATTACTCTGTCCCCAGAAAGGACAGCATTTTTTCCAATATTTCTCTGCTCCTTGACTTCCCATAAGCAAACAAATCATTTAAAGTGTTCTTCTTTTGACATTTAAGGCACTTTACTCTGTTGCTTCTCAACATCAACTGCGCTCCTCCCAAAGCAACCAGCTTTGCATGCTACACACCAATACAACCAATTCTCATCTTAAACCCTTTTCTCTCTCTGCCCCCACATCTGGAATTCTGTACCCCTTTATCTTCACCAGGAACATTCCCTCTGCACTTTTAAAACCAAGCTGAAGTTCTAGAGGGGAATTCAGGATAGTCCGAAATGAGGTTCAGAGTGTTTGCCTCACTTCGGACTGACTGATCTGCACTCGCTGATGTCCTGCATGCGGACATCAGCGAGCGCAGATCAGTCAGTCCGAAGTGAGACGAACACTCCGCACCTCACTTTGGACTATCCTAAATTCCCCCCCCCCCCCCAGCTTTTGGAGCACTAGCACTGATATTTATCACTGATTTTTATGTATATGTGTTTTATTTTAAACTTTCTTAGTTATTTATGCTTAGTATTTGTATTTACTAACCAGAGCTTCAGCACATTGTTACAGCTCTTATTAACCTTCTATCTGTGTTTGTAAGTCTTCCTCCCATTTAGACTGCAAGCTCTACAGGGCAGGGACAGTCACCCTCTTGTGTCAACCTCAACCTGGCACTTAAAGTGAAGTATCCTTGTGATATTATATTTGTATTGTTTAATGCACTTTTCCCATGTCTGTAATATATTTGTATTGCTGAATTGTACAGATCTATGGAAATATGTGGCGCTTTATAAATAAAATTATACATACATGGATGTGAAGCTCCATAGAGTTCAGAATTTAAGCCAACTCTCTGTAGATCACACCCCAGTGAAAATATAGGTTGAAGGCCCTCTTGCTGGAACATGGAGTAAATTTAATGGAATTGAGAGTGATTTTCTGTTTAACTTACCACAAACAATGTAGTGATATTAATTATATTCTTGCCAGTCAAATTTTTGATTCATGGAATGTGCACTGTGCAAAGTCAAGCGAAGACCTGACCCAAGATACAGTGACTGGAAATTCAGTAAATCCCTTTCTGCAGAATCATGGTGTAACAAAATCACAGAAAAGCAAATCGGTCGGTAGTGGTCATAGCAGCTCAGCTACTCTGGCACTACAACTGTGGCAGGTGTATTTCAATTGGTGGTGGGGGACAGCATGGAAGTGGGGAAGGAACCCCAGTGCAGATCATGGATCGAGGCCCGATGCTGTGTAGTTCTACTGACTACAGCTTAGGTCTAGCAGTCTTATTATTGCCAAATTGATTCGGGAAACAAGTGTTCAAAGAGTAGGAGCATGAATGACTAAAAGCAATGGGAGTCTTATTTGGGGGCCAAATAAATGTTCAGACCCTCAAATAAGCTATGCATATAGCATGCACGAGGGATTCCAGTAGAAAATCATTTCAGAAACTTAATGCAGGCTCAGTCAAGGAAGGGGGGTGAATACCATGGAGGGAGTTACTTTATTATTATAGTAATTAAAAACAATACAATCGTCAAGTGCTTAGTGGTTTCCAGTAGCCCATTTCAGGCCAAGTGGAGGAACTGTAATTCATAGGGCATTCTTACGGCATGTGATATAGATACTACACAGACAGACATCTTTTCTGTTATTTGCGTTACCATAGTAACTGACATAGCAAATATTATGCAAATTAGTTATAATTCAGGTAGTCAATTCAAAATTATTAGGTAAATATTGTAATATACCAAATCACTGCAAATATCCAGGTGTAATGTTTATATTAATTTATTTACAACAGTTACATAATATATTGCTAAAATTATATAAATTTGTTACAAAATATTAACCGAAAATAAGACTTTGAATAATGTTAAATACAGTGTATTGTGAAATATGCTCACAGCATAGTAGAGAAATATCTAGCCTCTACAATAAATATTTCTAGTTTAATAATTTATTTAAAAAAATGATATGTGAAAAAGAGGATTATTATCATTACCGTACCTCCAGAACAGAATTGTACCTTTATGCAATAGAAAACACAACTGTATTGCAATAGTTTTAGTTAACCAAGTATGAAATTCATAGTATGCATTGGAAAATGAAGAGTGGGTTCCATATGATCCCCAGGTCATTCTATTGATACATAATTTGCACAAAGTAGCATGGGTGAATCCACCAAAATGCAAAGAAGGTTGTTCCTAATAAGATAGGTGTATTCCAATACTATTTTGGCTACTGCTGCTTTCAATACTTCTGTCGCAGTACTATTAGCAAATCTGTATAAAAAAAGAAAGCAGCAGCACATAAGATGGTAGATTAAACCACCTTGAGTTTCATGTAGTACCGTAACAGTGACAAGACCACAATGCCAGAATGTGATTGGTGGTGTTCCAAGTGAGGCCCATCCTTTTTCAGATCAATCATGATTCATATCAATCATGAATTCCACAGTAATACAGTCCAAGTGATATGTGAAGTAGCCAAAGAAATGGTGGAGCTGCCACAGTTGGCCTACCACCAGAGATTTTTAAGTAAGAGATATCCTAAATCCTGTTAGATAACATTTTTTGTATGTAAAGTAAATGTTACATTTCTCGATTGGTCTGTGTACAAGTCACATTGTGGAGGAGGGGTTTTGTTACCTATTTAGGATTCTGGCATTGTAACAGTTTGATAAAGGGCTTTGCCTGAAACACGTCACTTTTATGGTACTACATTAAACTCAAGGTGGTTTACTCTACCAGTTTTTGTGCTGTTCCTTTCTTTTTATACCAATCCACCAAAATGAACAGATTGATCACTAAAGTGATGGGAAATTCTAAAAGATACACCTGTGCTGTTTGGTGAGTTCAGGGGACAAGTCTGAGGACATACAGTATGTGATAGGTAACATGAATTATAATGAATTAAAATGCTACAAAATTGCACATTTTACAACTGCAGATTACTGTCATTTTACTATTTTATTACTAAACGTCCATAGGTAGGTGTTGTGTAGTTTCATTAACTTACTGCTGGGCTTTTGAAAAGGAGAATTTAATCTAAATTGCAAGTTTTCCTTTTTTAAGCATTTCCAAAAGGTAAAGGCATTTTGAAACTAAAGATTTTTTTCTTAAATAGGACACTTTGAAGTGATGCAAGACGTGCAAATACTGGAGTTAGATCATGTGCACAAGTTAAAATAGGATTGTACACATGTGCACAAGTTATAATAGGATTGTGCACATGTGCACAAGTTATGATAGGATTGTGCACATGTGCACAAGTTATGATAGGATTGTGCACATGTGCACAAGTTATGATAGGATTGTGCACAAGTTATGATAGGATTGTACACATGTGCACAAGTTATAATAGGATTGTACACATGTGCACAAGTTATAATAGGATTGTACACATGTGCACAAGTTATAATAGGATTGTATACATGTGCACAAGTTATAATAGGATTGTACACATGCTGTTACAATTGGAATATTGCTTCTGTACATAAACAAAATGGTGGTGTAAGACAGCAGTAGTGATAGTGGCTGGCTCTGAAGTGAAGGACATTACTTGGAGATATTGGGAATCCTGTTACTGCTAGCTAATTAACTTAAATTCATTTTGGTCATCCATATATTTACCTTGTAAGATGTTATTTTTTAATTTGATTTCCTGAATTTGTTTTGTATTAGGTTTTTTGCTTTGCCAACTTCAGCCATCTCTTCTAAATTACAGAAACAAACTCAGCACTTCAGTTTGTTTTCAATGGATTGTAATGATAATACATGTTCGTGAATTGCTCCAGAAAGCCCAACAAAGTAAAAAAGTACCTTTTAAAGTAATCTGATTTCTAAAAATATTTTAACACGTATGTGAGTCCAGATCAAATATATATTAGTTATAAATGGGATAATTGTATCCTTTTAACACTCATACCTCATTACTGACATGTGCCCTAGTGACCTCATTGTGCTTGGACCAGGATTAAAAGAGCAGTTTTAAAAATTTGGCTTTCGGGGCACATTTCCTGAACACGTATTATCTAAAGCACAACTGAAAACAATGGGACTGGGTAAGATCTGTTTAACAACATGTCTGCTGCCAGTAATGCTAAGAACAGACAGAAAGCTATATAATTAATGAATTTACCTGTAAATGCTGTATATGAATAAGTGCCAGGCCAATCTAAATGGATTTTTTTTTTTTTTTTTTTTTTGCTGTTACTGGTCCTTTAACAGTAATCCCTTACATGTATCAGTATGTGTATTCATTGTGTGTTCATGCTACAGAGCAATACTTATTATACTACTGCTGTGATGGTTCAGTGTGTTCCTGGTGCATGTAACCCTTGCTTCGTTTTCCGTTCAACAGTGGTTGCAACAGGAACGTTTTGAACTCTTATTTTACAAATGAAATGAGAAATTAAGCATTTTCCACATCATCATTCTGGCATAGGTTTGCTTCCAGTCTTCTCTGTGTGTATAATTTACCTGCAAAATAAATATTTTATTAGGAAACTGTGCAGATGATGTAAAATAGCCATACAATACCTTACAATACTGGAGGGGGTAGAAAAGTCATAGTTACATACAGTACAATAGTTCAATACAGACTGCACACAAGAAAAGATAACTCTTGCTACAGTGATGGAATTAATCTTAATTAAAGTTATGGAACCAATGTTCTTGCCATGAATAGCATATACAGCTGAGGACACACTACCTAGGAGTCTGTCAGCAATCCTGGGTACAAACATGCATCAAAGTACTAAGCCAAAGCAATCAGTCATTAGAAATAGAAAATGGAATCCAAGGAGTTTTTGTGAATGAAGTAGCAGTGCTACAAAACTTATTCAGTGTACTTAATACATTTTTGTAGCATTGCTGCTATATTCATGAAAGCTCCTTGGATTTAATTTTCTATTTGTGAAAAACAGGACATGTGGGGGAAAAAAGAAGCAAATATACAGCATCTCCCCAGAGTTGTGTGCAACTTTGTACCTTGCCATAAACCAATCATTAGGTTTCATCACTTTAATAGATTTGGAGAAATTTAACAAGGTTTCTGTTTTTTTTTTTATGCCAAAGTGTGGCAAGGAGATTACTTAGCTCCTACTTCTTTCGTTAGCCTTTATATCTTCTGAAAAAAGAATGGGCTCAGGTTGTTCTTGTTATTCTGCACTAGCATACAAAGAAATGTCTTTGCTTTTTTTAAATAATTGATTTTTTTTTTTAATCTTGATACAAATCAGTTACTCAGAAATAATAGTAGTAAATACATTGACAAGATTTTAACCTACTTTATTTCATTTACAGTAACTGTTCTTTTCAACGAACTCTGCATCCATCAAATGATCCTCTGGTTTTGAAGACACAGTTAGGCGAAAGTTATTAAGCTGGGAAAGACCTTTCTGGGTCTTTCCGAGTTTACCAAGAGAAATTTCACATTGTTCTCACTTGATTTTTCAAGATCTCAAGATTGAGCTTTTCAATCTCGATTTTTTTAAATTTTTTTTCAATGGAAAGGTAGCCATATTATACATTAGTAGCGAGAACAACATGAGATTTCTCTCGGTAAACTCGGAAAGAGTTTAATAACCTTCGCCCTTGGAGAGATGTTAAAGAAATATTTGAAGACTGACATTAAGGAAATGCTCCATAAAAAAGCTTGCTTGGGGTGAGAGTTGTGTATTGTGCCAGGCAAGCAAACAAATAATCACCTTGCGTTTATTTTTGTATATTATGGAATATGTTTCAGTTATACTGCTGAACAATCAACTGTAAAATAGATTAACAACAGCCTTTCTGGTTTGTTATTCTAACCAGCACCAAAGCTACTCTTAATGCGCTGTGTTGCAAACTGACAGTTCGTTTGGATTCATTATAGCAAAAAATGCAGCGAAAAAGTGATTCTGAAAATTTGCTGACAAAGAAGATCCTCTCCACTAAAAGCAGGATACATTAGCAGCCCAGCAGAGGAGAGTTTGGAGTAATGTCCTTTGAGTATGTCAGTGAGTCTAGGCGAAAGCTCTGTGAAGGAAAGTCTACAAAAGCTCCCAGTTGGATTGTTGAATCCCATTCCTAAGATTTGAAGAGGATTTTCTTTGTCAGCGAATTTTCATAAGCGCTTTTTTGCTGCCTTTTTTGCTATTACAAAATTAATCCAAATGTAAGTTTGCAAATGAAACACATTTTTACGCAGTGTGTGATCACAACTGTTAAATTCATATTGAAATTAAACTAGTCGCATAAAATACGCCGCGTTCCATACGCTCAAAGAAATAACACAGGTAGCGTTCTAGCATAATACGCTATCAATGGAACGCTAATGTGAACGCTTTTCTTCCATTAGCATTGTTCTCTACGGATTTTCTCTGGCGTCTATTCTGAGTGCATTTTCGCCAGTTTTTTTTTTTTTTTTTTTTTTTTTTTTTTTTTTTTTTTTTTTTTTTTTTTAATATGCCGCTCAGAATACGCTAGTGCGAACCTAGCCTAAAACCTAAAAACCACTCTCTTATGGCTAATAAAATCTGTTTAAAATCTATCTAATGAGTTATCATTCCATAACACACTAGACAAATTATCTTTTATAGATTCCTTTTATCTGTAAGGCCATGTGTAAAATGTATTACCTGTTATTTTATTGTTAATTAGGAGACAAGTTATTTACTAAGCTGTATTTGAACATTGTAAATAAGAGTAAGCAGCCAGATAAATATATATCAAGAATACAAATCTGCAATCACTATAAGGGGGTAATTTAGCAATGTGCAAAGTGAGCTCCGGATCCTTCGGCTCACTTCGCACATGCTGTTATGCGCTCGCTGATGTCCTGCACGCGGACATCAGCAAATGCTTTAAAGGGATTCCAGTCTAGGCGAGACCACTCGAGTCGCCTCGCCAAGACTGGAATCCCTTAAAAAGCGTTCGCTGATGTCCGAGTGCAGGACACCATGTGTGAAGTGAGCCGAAGGATCCGGAGCTCACTTCGCACATTGCTGAATCACCCCCTAAAATGTAAAAAGCCAAATAAAATAATGATGTATGTATTGAGAAAAAATGTTTGACCTGGAGCAACAATGTAATCCTTCACACAGCATCTGCAAATGTATTAATGATTTAAGACAAATAGTGATCAGCCTAGAAAGCTTTAATCGATCCATACATTTATCACCTATTGTGGAACATTTTGATCACTTACTTTTGTAAAAGCAAATGCTATGTGGCACTTTCAGACAATGCAAAAAAAATTTCATTGGACAATTAGATTGTAAGCTTTATGTTTAAATGTTATAAACAGGGACACATATCCACATATCTCACTTATGACAAAGTGCTTAAAGTTGCCTAAAGATCCAAATTTGCATCCATTAGACACTTCCGCAACTCCAATTATTTATCAGACTGTCATATTTCTGCAATGTAACAAATTCACGTCCAATTTGACATCTCAACGGTCATGGTCTTAGACATCTCTTCTATTACCAGATGCCGGAGTGTGTGGTATAGTGCTCCAAATTTACCACTTTGAATTCACTTGTGGCAAGATAGGGGGCTGATGGCAGGGCTCCACTTTGACGTACATTAACTGGACACTCAGATGATAATGAAAACATAGCAGCCAAGTGACATCATGACCTAGGAATATTGTCGCATAGATAGGGATGTAAATAACACTTTTAGGGCGAAATATATTAAGCTCGAAAAGACCCGATTTCATCTTTTCGAGTTTATTCCCGTGGGATCTCGACTGTTTCTCATGATGATTATATCCATCGTTATTTTTTTTTTTTAAATCGATATTTGCTGATAGAAACTTTTTGACTGTTTTTCAATCAGATTTGTCACTGAAAAGGTAGCAATATTACTAATGTAAAGTATGGCTACCTTTCCATTGAAAAATATGACTGAAAAATTTAGTCGAAAGTTTCTATCGGCAAATATCGATCAAAAAAAGATGGATACTTTTCAGGTTTATTAAATTTCGCCCTAATTAATGTAAGGGTCTTTAACACAATAACAGTAGCAGTGATTAAAAATGTGAAAAGGTTGTTACATTATTCTTTCTTGTAATTAATCCTAACTGTTCATAGTATTTTGTCATTAATATAAGAAAAATATAGTCAGTGACATTGTCTCCTTTACAACTTCTAGATCCATGGGAATCATGGGAAAATGACTTCACTGTGCTTGATCAGATTTGCATCACTAAGCTGACTCTGACTAGCCTGAATAGCATTCAAAGCTGTGCTCCTCTCCAAGGACATCCACTGTTTAGTAAATAATGAGTAGAAAATTTGCATCTGTCAGATACAAGTGACACATATGGGGGTTATTCACTAAAGTTCAAATTGTTGCGTATAGGTGTGAATTTGTCAGCTAAAGACAGTCACAATAGACTGCTACTGTCGCAGTTGCATCTTTATAATGAGAATATTATCGCAGTCGCGACTTTTGTTGAAAGCACAGTTGAATTCGCACCTTAGTGACTAACCCCCATAAAGTGAAGCGAATTCGTTACCTCCGTCAAATTCACATTTTGATGAATGATCCCCAGTGCCTGGCACTTAAACATTGATGTATCTTAAGCTGTCTATGGTTGTAAATTCCTTTACTCGTACTATATTGAGTCCATCTCCCATGTCTGTGCTGTAATTATATTGCAAAAATGTTCAGAACTGCATAACCTAGCACTGCTAAATAAATATATTAAATTTAAGTGTACAATGTTTCACTAATTCATTTGTGTATGGTCACATTTGTGTATAATTCATTTGTGTATAATTTAGCAGGCAATGTCCCTATGGGGTGAAATATCATTAACATCTCCCCATAGGCGGTTTCAAGTGAAAACAAGTAAGCAAGTATTCAGCACCCAATAAGCTAATCTAAACGAGTCACAAAAATGTGCCTTACATATATACAAGTGGGAAATTTGCAATTTTCATTGTCATTTATTTAAAATTCAAAGTCGGTCATAAAGACATACAGACGGTGTGGACATACGGTGACTTATTCATCAAAGTGAGAATTCGACTGGCGAAGTGAATTCTCTTACTTCGGATTGCTATGCTTCGATTCTCTAATCCTTATTCCCTAAACAGTGGATTTCCTGCTACTGCATCAGTAGCCATCTCTTATGTAGTGTGGTGTAGTCAGTCAAACAGTAGGAGTCCAGCCATCAGCCACCTAATTCACCACTTCAACCTGGCAAAGTAAAACTGGTGAATGCCCTTGTCGAATTCACTACTGAGATCGACTCCAACGCGTGAGGAATAGTTCAATGTGTACACATAAAGTGGTGCAAAGTGCTCCATAAGTCCGCAAATGCAATTAGTATCCAAATTAGGGGGTTATTCACTAAAGTCTGAATTGATGCATATAAGTGCGAATTCGCCAGATAAAGACAGTTGCAATAGGCTGCTACTGTCGCAGTCGCCTCTTTATAATGAGAATATTGTTGCAGTCGTGACTTTATTATGGGAAAATTGTTGCAATCTTAACATTAAAAAATTGTCGCGACTTTACAATGGGGAAATTGTAGTGGATTTGCTATGGGAATCCGCTGTTTGAGAATACGACAGTCGAATTCGCACCTTAGTGAATAACCCCCTCAGTCTCAAATTTGTAACAACTGCAGATAGTGCTGAATACCCAAATATGGGGAAGTGGGGAATAAATGTCAGTTCAAACCTTTATACAACTATACAGCCTTTCATGAATAATAATGTTAAACATCTTCTTCATTAATAACTTAATGGAGTGAGTTTTCTCCTCTAGTAGCATGATAGTATGATTTACTTTGGAAGCAGATGAATACCCATTGATCTTCAGGTTATTTGGTTGAGTACTGGACTCAATCTGAAACCTTGTTAATGCCTTTACTTATTTATTTATTACAGAATAAATTTTGGTTATTTTAGTTGTCTTTTTTTTTCCATTATTTAACAGCTGACATAGTTGGTATAGCTGTCCGGTAAAATGAAATATATACCGTATAAAACAACTGCCCCTACCAACCAGCTTACTAGAATTTTTAGGGGGTTACTTATCAAAGGCCGAATTATCTCGTAAAAATGTGAATTTGCCACTTCCGAATATTTGGGTATTCAGCAACCTCTGCGATGTGGCGAATTCAACAGCTAACCACAGTTGCACAATACACAATAGACAGTTACTGACGCGGTCCTAAATTTGCTATGGGAATACTGACCCAGTCTTAAATTTGCTATGGGAATACTGACACGGTCCTAAATATGCTATGGGAGTTTTCTGTTTAGTGAATAAGGAGTAGAGAATCAGAGCATAGCAACAGTGATGAGAATACACTTTGACAGTCAAATTCTCACTTTGATCAATAACCCCCTGAATGTAGAGATCCCTGGCTCACCAGCTTGTAAATATGAGAAATGACATCAGCAGTTTCATAGTATGATGTCATGTGCATGATTACTTACCCCTGTGGGTCATTATGCTGCTGACCAGAAACATGCTGGATAACCTCATATACTGTACAGTTTGTGTCCTGGACATGAGAAGCATTGGAAACGGAAACAGATTTACTGCTTGGCACCTTTAAATACAGGGGAAAAAATAAATTAGTTCTAATTGTAAGAATGAAATGAAGAGGTCATATTATAGATGTATATTTAATGTCATTATTAATAGCACTTGATGAGGTAGGTGAGTAAAGATTTGTATTGGAGCAATACAATCTGGCAGATTGCTGAAAATATTGAAAAAGAGAAATTAAAGGAATATTAACATCTCCACTTACTTAATTTTACAATAATCCTGTTTAATGTTAGCCAAATGTATAAACATCACTTGTTTATGAAAAACAAGAAGCAGGATAATCTTATGCAAACATAAAAATTTA
Organism: Pipa parva; assembly: GCA_019650415.1. Taxonomy (NCBI): domain Eukaryota; kingdom Metazoa; phylum Chordata; class Amphibia; order Anura; family Pipidae; genus Pipa; species Pipa parva. The sequence goes on from WMED01001021.1 coordinate 29,479, forward strand.
TTTTTCAATGCTAATCCATTTCACTAAACAGTATAAAATTTTTTCAGGCAAAAACTTTCTTTTTGTAGAGATAATATCTGTTTAAAAGGTCACATGGGATGGTCATGTTATATAAAAGTTGTTGATTTTTATTTAAGGTTAGTTAGGAGAGGGAGAAGTGATGCCATATACCCACCCTGTGTGGTGTGTAAGGTTCAGGCAAGGTAACAAATTCATATATTCCAAAATCATTTAGAGCATCTTCATGTCCTACACAAAATAAATAAATATAAATGAAAAAAGGCAGAATCTCATTTAACTAGATGCAATTTTAGGGGGGAATTCACTATGCTCCGAAGTGAGGTGCATAGTGTTCGCCTCACTTCGGAACAA
>WMED01001022.1:0-29844 GCA_019650415.1 Pipa parva
CGGGGGAACTCTTACTTACCACCCAGGCAGAGTTCGGAAGCACGTGTTGTTGTTGCAGCAGCAGGCACCACTAAATAGGAGAGGGAACCCGGAAGCGCTGATCACATGCGCTCCCGGGTCACAGGAGCCCTCCCCAAACCACTAAGGGAGTCAGCCAGGACTCCCTCTGTGTTGAATCGTCCTGAGGGCCTCGAGTTTGAGTCCCCTGCTTTAGACCATCACATTCCTGCTTCTACAACCCAGGAAGCAGTCAGAGGCTATTCTAAGCACCCATTTGATGTTTATTTCTTCCAGAATAGTTGACGTGATGAATGCATCATGTGCAGCTTAGCTCAAATAGTAGGGAAAGTGAGAAAGAAAAAAAAACTTTCAGAAAAATTGTAAACATCTACTTTATAATTTCATTCAATGAAGAAAGTATAGAGTCTGGGATTGTACAGAATCTGGAAAAACCAATGAAGTAAGCTGACGCAAGGCAGTAAAGATTGATAACATTTGGATGAAATAAAAAAAGAAGACAAAGAGCATTTCAGGTCTACTTACAAAAGTAGATCAGCAATTCAATTTGCTTTCAGCAATGCAAAATGTATTTATTGCAGGTACAAATTCAAATGAAACATTTCTTTTTTTTCCTGTGATCTAATGTAACAGATGCTGAATCTCAAACCCACCAGAAAAAAACTTACCCTTAATAATTCCTCTGGTAAATCACCACCTTCATTAATACCGCGATTCATTGATATAAACCGCTCCACTGAAGGCTTATCCCTTACATTGGGATTGTGCAAGCTTGTATTAAGCATGATGATTGCGAATGACAGGACATAGCATGTATCTGGATTGATAAAAGAGACATGAGTGACTACAGGTTCATTACTATGTTTGCAATAATAAGTTGCACAGTTCACAGATAACTTTCTTCTAAATTATAGCTGAAACGACAAAACAGGTCAGGTTGACAGGTCTGGCTGTTGATGGAGGGGGTGCAGAGTGCAATGCTCCATATGAATTATGCAAGTGAGCTTCTCCAAAAGGAAAGGATAATATTTGTTTTTGTATTCATTGGCCTGTGCATGCAGTCAACATGCAATATACCAACTGCCAAAATGATGGATACCATCATCCAAACAGTAGTATCTGAAAATACTGCCAAAAATTGGCAACTGGGCTTATTGTTAAGTTGGAGAATGTACTTTTATTGTGCTTTCATGCTAAATATTTTAATTCTGTAGGCTAATTAAAGCAGTATAATTACAAAATATGATTTTTTTTTAAATAAAAAACTATTACAATTCTATTGTTTCCATTAATAATGTTCACAAAATTGAACACTATCATTATAGGTTACTGAAAAAAGGCCTGGCCTGTAAGTCATTCCTAAGAATGGGGTTGATGATCTTACACTGAACCAATGATGAACTGCTAATGTGCGCAAAATGTATTTATCCAATTTTTCCAAATGCCATTTTGAATACAACATGCTGATTAAGCTGCCTGAGCTAAAAAAATAAAACCACTTCACTAACCTGTGGACTGAAAAACACCAGGATTGCATAGACAGTAACGAGATGCAAAGGCTTCCATCATTCGATCAATTTTCTGGGCTTCACCAGGCAGCCTAAAACTCCACAGAAACTGTCTGCAAAAACAAAGGCACTGGTCATCTCTCTGTACAACATTCCTGATGACACTTGCTTTGCACACCATTGTTTGCAGTTGAATAAGCAACTTTCCAATCAAAAATTATGTATTCTGGAAAATAACACACTTATGGTTTTTCTTGAATAGTAAAACAAGGGCATTACCACATCAAAGAAAAATTGCCCCAGTCCAGCTTCCATACACACACACACACACACACACACACACACACAGGTCCTTACTCTGTCTACTCACAACTGGTGGAGGGCTAGTCCTACATCCACAAAATAGTGTTAACAATGTCCATTTGCTTAAGTGTTAAACAAAGGAATTAGGCAGGATCTACATTATGTGGAAACTTTAATAAAGCATGATGCTTTAGTTAAACTTTAATATCAAAAAACAAATTTAGATGCAGGAATTTTCTGTGCAAAATAAATTATAATCATAGAATACACTAGAAAATACGGGAAACTAAAGCGAAACCAAACACTATTTGTAAAAACAGTACATACATTTTATGTAAGTTATACACAGGAATAACAAAATGATCTTACAGCAGTTAAACACAATGCGGAGAATATGTCATAGACTATGCTAATTTTAGAGTACTGTACATACCTTAATGCCTGGACAAGATTCAAATCAGCAAACTCGTGGAGTTCAACAAACGCCTGAAGAACAAGGATGTTAAAATCATCCCTTTAGAGAAAAAAAAAAAAAGTGCTCAGATTTGAATTTCCTCATTTCAGTAATCTGAGAAACGGTGTTATTTATTTATTTTTGCTACTAAGTTTCCATGACCAAAGATTTACTTGAGAATTCATAAGTCTATATGTACATATTAGTTTTTTTCCTTCACAATGCTGAGAGGAAAGAAATGCTGGCAGCCTCCATCACTTAAATATATGCAATAAAGATATTCAAATAAAAATCCTTCCTGTATACAGGTAGTCCTCGGGTTACGACGGCTTCGAGTTACATCGTTTCGGGGTTACGACGCTTTATACAATGCCTTGTTCCGACTTACACGGTTTTGCGACGTAAGTCGAACCATACTGTATGAATGTATGATCCGACTTACATCGAAATTCGGTTTATGACGCTGCGTAAGAAAGGATCAATGTCGTAAGTCGAGGACTACCTGTATTCCATTGTGCCTGGCTTAGCTCTGCTCACATTTACTTCTAGATTTTGTGAAGCTCTGCCTGGCTTTTCCTGGTTTCATCACCATTGTCCCTGAATGTGTGCTGTTTAGGCTGTGCAAATTAACACAATATCAGCTATATTACAATCTGGAAAACGTATGAGAAACACAGTTACTAATACTACAAGATGTGTTTAGATAGAAGCATCCTATAGTTTGATTTATCATAAGTGATTCTAAATATAGGCCATCTTCTTTAAAAATGTCACCCTCTTATTTCTTTTTTTCATTCAGTCTCTCAAAATATGGGTAAACCTATCATCACCAGCTTTTTATCTATTCTAACAAACACATTATGTTGCTCTTTGCTCTGAATATCCAGATAGCCAAATCAGTAACACCAATGGATCCATCAGTATAAACCAACATATTACTCATGCACTGTTGATTTGTTGATATCTACAAAGCATGCAGTGATGTCAAATCCTGAGAACAGATCTGAAACTCAAATAAATATAAGGTAGACTAAGGCCCAAGCTATTTCTTAATGGGAATTAAAGTCAGACAAACAAGTAATAGTAATATTTATCCTCAAGCATTTCCTAATATAAAATAAGCTACTTTATTGGTATTCCTGGCAGCTCTCTCTTCAATAAGTAGGCAGAGCACATTTAGAACACCTGCTACAACTGTTAAACTAACTCGGGTAGGCAAACCATGGATCTGGAGCCTCATGTGGGTCTTCAGCCTCCTTGTTTTGGCTCCCTCCTGCCTTGATTGACAAATTAAAAAAAAAAAAAAAAAAAAAAAAAAAGGTTAATTTATCAATGTAATTTTGATTTATATATTATTTTATTTTTGTTATTATTTTCTTCTGTTTGTTGTATTCTGTTGTTGTTACCGGTAAAATTAAAAAAAAGAATAAAACTTTATAAAGTTTCTAAGCCGTTATGTTTTGCGGCTCCAGAGTACTTTTCTTTAGTGAAAGAGGGGGCAAAATGGCTCTTTTGATACTAAAGTTTTTTTGACCCCTGAACTAACTCACTGAAATAATAGTGTTTTCTATCTTTTCACAAGCAAGAAGCACAGTTGGCAAACTTAACAGCTTGATTTTATAGTATACAACTAAGCAGGCTGCAATAATTGGACTTATATTTAAATGTTATTCAAGTCTGCCCTGTATAGAGGTGTTTCCAGGAGAATACAATAGAAAGCTAATAATTCAGAATTTCAGAAAGGGAAATTAAAAACCAAGAAAAATGTTAGATTTATGGTAATAAAGTAAACACCAAAATTAATTATTGTAATCTCCCTTAACCATACTTTGTAAAGTTAGCTCTGCTAACTTGCTCAAAAGAAGATGTTTTACTATTTATCAGCCAGTGTGACACTGTCCTAAAGTCAGTAGTTAGAATGAGGTCTTTAAAGTCACCACTACAGAGTTTGCAGCTAACCCACCCAATCTTATAACGGAAATTCCCCACTACTAAAAGGCCAGCAGCTTATGCTAACAAACATTTTTAGTATGCCCATGGAAGGCACATTGTGACTGGTAAAGAAATACTGATAATAAACATAGTGATCTATGTGGAAGTGCAGAAACCACTTGTATATCTTCTCATGCCCACAAATCTTTGTTTTACAATACAGATATGAAGTAAATGGTAACTGTACAGCTATGCAAAACAATCATAAAAACTTTATATATGGTGAGAAACACACAAACTGTGTTTATCCAAGGAGGTAATATGTTTCCCCAGTCCTACATTAGTACATAATGACCAGAAGATATCTATAGCACGTACGCTTCTTTATTAAATCACAGAAACAAATTGAATGTGTCATCTCAAAAATCGAATCCTAATTTTTAGGCTCGAATATGCAGCAACAAGTGTTCATGCATGGGCTTGTGTTCAATGCTAGTGTGGCCGGAACAGGTAAGCAGCATAGGGATTTGTGGCACGCTTTTTTTTTCAAGCGCAATGTATATGTGCTAGCATAAATACACCAATGTGAACCTGGCCTTAGGGTAATGGTGCAAAAAGCATTTTGACAGCAGCAGTGGCCGCCATTGAAAAAATACCATAAAAATGAGTTACTGATTGGTCCTATTGGTTGCATTAAAGACTGCATCAAAAAACACCTCACAACTTTAATTTTCTCACTGATATCTCTTGCTTTAAAAAGGAACAACATTTTTCTTAAATTGGACCACATTGCAAGCAATGGAACCCATCACCGACTCGTTCTTATGCATTTTGACAGCAGCAGAAAAATGATTGTTCTGAACTACTGATGTTGGTATGTGATAAGTGTAAAAACACCATATGTCATATGACTAGAATCAGGGAGCAGCACGCCTGTATTTTTAAAGTATTATTAAACAAACAGTACCAATTCATTAGTAGAAGTTGAATTCTTAGAACATATCACTGCTTAATACAGCTCTAAATGTCCTTAAAATGTTTATGCCATGGCCTTCCTTGTCTGTACAAATAAAAAAAAATGCACAAATATACTGGTCGTCTGCCAATTTCAGTGGTCTAGTCTGAAAAGCAGGAATGTCTGCTATTTAAACAGAGGGGACAGAGGTTCACTTGTTAGTGGTTATGCCACTAATCTCTATTCCTGACCAACTGCAGTATTAAGATCAACAGCTTTATATTACAGAATTAGGTGTTATTCAAGCATTCTGACACTGTGATTCCTGTACTGCACAAAGGCTTCATGTAATTTGCCTTTTCTAATGCTCATAGACATGCAATTCATTCATATGTCTCAAAGGAGGAAATGCAAAGCTGTCTGCCTGAAAGCATTGCAGAGATTTATTTATAAATCATTCTCTCCTAAAAGTAAACTACATCAGTTTAAAGAGTTATCCAGACTTGTGGTTGGAAAAAGGGAGATCTGGTGACATTTTCCAAAGTATAGTATTCTAGAACTAGAAAAAAAGATACCAGTAAAAATAATACAAACATCTGAACTTGTCTCATTTAAAGACAGGATAGTTTAGTCTTGCCGGATGTTTAAGTCAATTTTGGGTGTTTAAGTGAAGAAGTGAAGTTTCGCTTGCATTCCTTCAAGAGGTACTACAAAAAGAACTGTGTAAACTCTTACTTACTGGTATGCAGTATATCTGAAAAATACCATATTCCGGTCTCCTGCATTCACCCATACTTTCTACATAGTGAATCTGAGTTTTAACAGTTATTCCCAGAAAAAAAGAATTTAGACAACCAAAATGATATTAAATAAACTGTCGGATTGGTAAGGAGTCATTCATTTGATGTATTAAAAATATATTTAAAAAAAGACGTATGTCTTGACACCCCAATCCCAGCAATATCAATGGCTTAGAAATAGAAAACGACTACCATAAATTTGAATGCAAAAATCTCTAATTTTATTTTGCGTGTGTTACTGTCCTTTAAGAGCAAGGAGGGGTTCCAAAATTAGAAATAAATTATTTTCAATGTAATACAGGCCCACTGAAGAGAAAATTCTGAGTAGTTAACAGGTCCAGTGCAGAGTCATATTTGTGTTCTGAAATTTTTTTCTTACTGACACGATAAAGTGGCCTTTTTTAAGACATGTCAATAAATTTACATTTTGGTTGGCAACCCATTATGAAATACATTGCTTTTGAACTAAACACAGAATATAAAAGTTAACAGTATGTATGGGTGTGGCAGAGAATATTGGACACTTTTATAGGAGTATGCATAGGAAGTTCTTAAAAAAAAATTATGGGGGTATTAAATTACCTCTCTCCCAGGTAATCGCCAATGACCGTTTTATTCAGCCCCTCCCCTTTGTACAGGAATTGAGCTATGTCCTCTGGTGTGTTCTGGAGTAGGTCATTTTCTATAAGGAACTGGATGCCCTGTTATAAAAGGTACAACAAACAAACACTTAGTAAGAGTAACCCAAGCAGTGCATATTACAAATCATTTATTATAATTGAAGAGTTTCAGGGGGTTATTCACTGAAGTCCAAATTGTTGCATATAGGTGCGAATTCGCCAGATAAAGACAGTCGCAATAGGCTGCTACTTTCGCAGTCACATCTTTATAATGAGAATATTGTCGCAGTCGTGACTTTATTATGGGAAAATTGTCGCTACTTACAATGGGGAAATTGTAGCAGATTTACTATGGGAATCTGCTGTTTGCAAATTCGACAGTCAAATTTGTACCTTAGTGAATAACCCCCTCAGCCTTCCTGCATTGGACTGCTCAATCACATCTGTACAGAATGTATCCCCCCATACTGTGTAATGTGCACATTTTCCAACAGATGTTGTATTATCTATCAGGTATCCATGTGAAAAAACTGGAGGTAACTTTAATTTTGTTTGATTGTTTTAAACTCCATTTACCTAGTATAACTCTTAGCATTAAACAAAGTGAATACACAGATGGCAAGCACTGACACTGCAATAAATTGCAAAACTTTGCAGGAAGTTGGATGAGTAATGAAATTAATTTATAACGCCTGAGGGTACATTATTACACTCAATATCTTAGCAGCTTTGCCAAGACAGTATTTATGCATGCACAGTACCTCTCCCTGTTACTAAACTCAGTTAACACAGTGCTGGACAGGTAGAATTAAGAAGTTAAACTATCTTTGCCTACTAGAAGCATGCAGATTTATACAATGTTTCCAAGTTCCATTCTTCAAATAAGTGAATTTTAGCTGCCATCTTGCACAACATCCAATGACTACAATGCAATAATAATATAGAGAGAGTTAGTTATTTGGTGGTCATTGCAGAATATGGCAGTGAGCACATGTATAAATGCAAATAAAGTTAAGAATAATGTTCTGTTTGCTTGGTTAACTTAGGCTAGGAACACATTCATGTCTTGTGGTAATTGTCTCAGTCATGACAGTTTCTTCATTTGAAATTCATTGAATAATCTGGGGCCAAACAGATACTTGTGATTCAAGCTACCTGCTACTATCCATTAACACTTAGCTGTCACTAAACTATTACTTGGAATAATCAGCAATTGCAGTAAGTCTGGACAAGACACTAATGACATCCAAAAGGCTTGCCCCTAGTCTGTCTAATGTAGCTTACCCTAAACTTTTCTGTACAGCATGTTTTTGAGAAAGAAAAATGGAGGGCATGGATAGAATCTAAAATTTTTAAATATTTAGTATTCCCAATTAATGGAACAGTCGTAACAACAGTTTCATCATTAGGTTTTTGCGAGGGCATTCATATTAAACGAAAACATTGAGTCGACATTGCCTCCCAAGGCGAGATATACTTTAAAATGAATTTATTTAATTACCTTTTTTGGATCCATATTGAATTTTTTCCTACCCATTGCAATTTGTTTATTTCTTTGTGTGGTTTTACTGTTTGTGATGAAAAGAAAAGAAAAAAGTTTAGAAATCAAGACAATTTAAACATTTGATAAATAGGCTCCTTCCCAGGCAAAGCAAAACTATTTTTTTTTTGTTGCCGTTATTAAAACTGCAACAAAGCAAGCATCATTCTTTGCACAAAAATGGTGTCAAACATGCTGCCATTTTGTTTAAACCAGGGGTAGGCAATCTTTACTTTCAAGAGAGCCCCTCTTCCACTAAAGAGTCTGGAGCCACAAAACATAACACAGTTTATACTCACTGCCTACTCTACCCAATTTTTCCCCCTTAGAATCAAATCTTTCCCTTCCCTGATAAAACCATTACTTGTTTAGGAATCACATTAGAGGGGGGAATGCTCTCTTAAGCGCTAGGCTGTAGCATGATTGGCCCACACAGGAAGGAAAATTAACCCTTTCCCTTGCAGACGCAATTATCAACAGAGCCACAACAAGGAGGCTGAAGAGCTGTGAGTTGCAGACCTCTGGTCTAAACTGAATGTAGACAAATTAGCAGACTATTGACAACATTTCCCTGCAAGTGAAAGGAATGTGCTTTAGTGAAGTTTTAAGCACATGCAGTACAAAGCATAATGTAGCCTTAGCCTATTATTACTGACCCCCTGAAAGACAGGTTCTGCTAAACAATCTAATGTTATGTGGAACAGAGACAAATAGAACAGGGTGGGAAATGATAAGTTTAAGTTCTCTAGACAAGTCTATTTACAGGGAAAATTGTTTCTTTTTAAAGGTGCTAGCACCAAAAGCCTGCTACGTTCTAGTCTCACTCAGTTCTCTGTATACTGAAGCCATAAACTGACCTTATACATGGCTAGTCTGTGTTGCCTTTAGGGAAACTCCCAGCTGAAATAAGAGTATGAATCTTGAAAAGAACATTGCTGGCAGACAGACAGTTTGTTGGGACTCCTGGCTGTGATAACTATAATCTTTATTACCAAAACAGTATTACAATTTAACATTTTGCCTCATTTGAAGGCTTTGCTTTTTGCCCAACAAGCACATTATCTACTGTTTTAGCTTCCTAACAGTTTAAAAATGGAATTGTACCTTTCTTCAACAGAAGTCAAGTTGTCGATTTCAGTCATTACCTCTGCAATTTCAAATTTCAGCCTCTGCATGATGACAAAAAGGAGAACAAAAGGACATAAAATTGGAGTTTACGAAACTGATTTTCTTAGGAGCTATAACATAATAACACCCACATTTTATGAGCTTGTGGCAACTTTTCTGACCTCCAATTGCTTTTTGGAGCCTTACAAGTCATTATCATTTTTAATTACGGCATTGATAATATTACATTTCAGTAGCCTAATAAAGGAAAACAAAACAATCTAGCCGTCCCATACCAAGTCCCATACCAACGCTAGCAAGAGGGTACTATATCGTTACCGGTAAATCACCAGGTCATGTGATACAGTCAAGTGACACAAAGTAAATCCAAACTTGTTTCCTAACCCAGTTGAAAATAAGCCCTGTAAAAGCAAGTTATATGATATCATGCAACACAGCAATGGTTTCAACAACCAAACCAAAACATACCTCAATAGTAAAAAGTATATTAAAAATATGCTTATGCTTACAGGATGAAAAGGCAAAGAGTAAAAAAAAAAGCTGGGGGGGGGGGTGGGGTGGTAGAAGGAGTGCAGAGCAAATGCTAAAAGGTGAAAATAAGTACAGTAACCTGCACTGGGCCCCCAAGGTGTACTGTTACACTGCTGCCTCCATACATTTAGATCATTCAACTACAAAAACTAAGCAGAGGCTGAGCATCGAATCAATTGTAATTTTCCTCCAAATGAAGGCAAAGAAAATAGCTGTACAAAGCACACTAACACCTACAATTTAAATAAAAATATAGCAAACTAAAAATAAACATTCACCAGGTGAAGGTGTCCAGGTTTAAAAGGGATGAAGGGATTGCTGTGACTGGTGTGTACTAGAATTTCCCCTGTATATGTCTGGAAGGGACAGTGCTGAAAAATAAGTATAAGGCAGAATATGGAGAGTACAGGGACCAGTAAGAAAGTCCTCTCCTGCCTATAGGTAAATCTGACACCATGCTCAGCAATCCTAATTTAGTGCACAACTACTGTGGCTAGCATTTTCACCTTGCAGACCTGGAATCCTGGGTTCATTTCCAGCCAGTGCATCACTTACATGCACAGAGTTTGTATGTTCTCTCCACACCTGCGTGGGTTTCCTCAGGGCAATCTGGTTTCCTCCCACAATCCAAAATCTACATATGTGTGTCTATGTGTGTGACTGAACAGGGAAACTAGACTGTAAGCTCCATGGGGCAGGCTCTGAAGTGAATGACAAATCTCTGTAAAGCACTGCGTAATATAATAGCACTTTATAAAAAAAAAAAATAAATTAAAATACATGTAGTTTGTATATTACCTGTCATGATCCCACAATCCAAAAACACACTAGTTAGTTAATTGGAAAAACAACAAAATGGGCCCTAAGTATGTGAATGAGAAGGAGTTTCAGGCACTATTTTGTGCTTTCTGTCTTTTGCTCTTTTCTCTACAGAATTTTCCACAGTACCTTTATTGGATTAATTATTATAAAAACAGCATCATAAATATAAACAGTGTGTTTTAAAATGAAATACATTAGAGCCCTGCAAGTCGAACATTTGATACAGTGCATGGAGATTATTGCTAGAGAAGTCAAAATGTTGCAGATTAATAGTATGATTTCTTTATGGGTTTCATAATGTTTAGATGTCACATGATAAGCAACCATAAACAATGAAACAGCCTAAATAACTTACTGTTATGAAAAAACTCTTCAAAAGGTTCAGACATGAAGGAAAATTAATTAGGAACCAGAAGGGTGAATGGAAAGAAAATATATCAGAACACAAATGTCCCAGTGTCTGCAGCAAGCTACAACAAACTCACCTCACAAAGCCAGACTTCCCTATGAGGGAAACTCTAGCACAATCTCCATTCTTTGTGAAAAAGTTCTGTTATTTATAACTTATTTACATCTTTTTTCCAGCTCACATGTACTTTGTAAAAGGGACAATATTTAAATATATTTTTTAAAGATTCAGGCAGTCTGAAACCATCTGATGAACTTCAGAGTATGTGGTTATCACAAGGGATTGGTGCATAGAGAGGTCAGTTCCCAGTCAACTGATTGCACTAGTGATATGATAAGCCATAGACATTATTTTGGCCATATATACTGATTTATTGCATTTCTAATCTTTCAGGGTAGGGTTACCCACACACAGAGCCGGCTCTGGCCCTATTGGCGCCCTAGGCACTCCCCCTTGTGACCACCCCCCCCCGGGCAGGCGGCACCCCTAGCATTTGCACTGCTCCAGGACAGTATAATGCAAGTCTATAGGAAGCATAGCTAGGCAGTTTTCCAAATGTAGATAACTTATTTACTGAAGAGAAATTTGAGATCACAATTGGTATATTTTCTGTTCTTATATGAATACCTTCCAAAAGAAGATTACTGCACTATGGTGCTTTTTTATGTGCGCTTTTTCTTTCAGACCTACACTTCATTATGAATACCTTCCAGACCAGGAAGAAATGTACATGTTAACTGGCTTTTCCCAGCCTGCATTTTCTCTTGCAGTAACATTTAAGCCCCTTTCATTAAAGAAACTCAGTAGGTGTGAATGGTCCCTTGCAAAGGCAATCCCACTGTTTTCTGATGCATGGCTTTCTATGGAACTTTCAAATACATCATTCTGAGTAAAAGTGAGTGCCATAGAAAACAATGAGATGCCTTTACATGCAAAAGGTCACACATACTGAACTTATTTGTGCTTCCATGAAGCTCTGCAAAGTTGTCAAAATAAAAAGTCCTTCAGCAAAAAACTAATATTATACACTTTGTTGTAATTTATATACAACAGTATAGTTTTAAATAAGAGACATTAAGAACCCCCCTGATTAGATCCATTCAGCACCCCATGTAAACACTAGTCACATATATGTACAGGGGGTCCTTGACTTACGAAGTTATTCTGTTCCTACGTCGCGTCGTAAACTGATTTTCGGTTCTTGTCGATGCAAGTAAGAACATATGTACATACTGTATGTAAATAACATACTGTAAGCACTTATCCTATCCTAATACAGTAATTATCAAAAAACACATAAAATACATTTAATAATGAAATGAAACAGGAATAATAAACAGTGGGAGATGTGTCTTAACCACGAAACAACGTAACTCGGGACTGACATAACCGGAGGACCTCCTGTATTTGAAATGCCTAGCACAAATGCCTGATCAATAGCTCTGCTGTAGGAAAGGAGGGAAGTGGAATAAGTGGGTTTGATAGTGGAAGCATTAGCCATTTGGCTCAACCAGGAAAAAGATATGTTTAATGTCAGAGGGTGAGTACCCCTCTTCTGTTTCCACAACGGTATAAAACAGAAGTGAATCTGAACAAGTTACTTGGCAGAGTCCTGTGGCTATTTCACACAGAGAGCATGGTCATGTGGAATATTAAAGGGGAACTAAAGTAGTAAACCATAATTACCTGATCAATCTAGCTACAGTACACTTCATGTACTGCTGCTAGATCAGTCTTCATCTGACGATACTAGGCTGCACAGTCTTCATCAGAGAATCCTACATCACCACACTGCTCACTTCTGGGTCTGTGTAAGTGACATCAGTCCTTCACATAGACCTGGACATGTGGTAAACATTTCAAAACACTGCATCCAAGCTAACAGATCTGAACCCTTATCTAAAGTTACAGCCGCAAGCTGATAGCATAGGTAAAGAAATTTAAAAATGATATTTTATAATCTGAAAGGCTTACCTCAATGTCATCAATGAGCTCTTTTTTCCTGCGTCTGATATTTAAAAGTTCCTCACGCTCTTCAGGTGACAGGTCTTCAGGCACTAAAAAAAGAAAAATACACATTTAACATTTGTAGTTTGTAATGGAAAAACAAATGAAAAAAAATAGAGGCATGACAATTAGAATTAATGGCTGACACAGAATGCAAACCGCATGCCTTTACTGCAAGGGAATGGGCCAAACTAACGAATTTATTCACATGATTTAGTCCAACATCAGAGAAAAACTGCAAAGGAGACTACACATCTAAAGTGACTGTACCAAACTAACTGCAGCTTAATGCAATTAAGAATTTTATTAATGGTATTAACATTTCAATCTTTGATGTGGTCATCAAATGCAAGCCCTTAAAGATTTGCTCAGAGTTGTGTTCACAGTTCAGCATAATATAGTTAATAAACGCACTAGAAATATGTCTGAAGTACAGTTCATAAAATAGAATATTTTACCTGTACTACATTCAAATCTTGGAGAATACCTGTAACAATAAAGGATTAAACTATTACAAGATCTGCCTGAATGTAGACAAGCTCCTGTAGAAGTGAAACCCTGCTTGGGCCTTTGATGTGTTGCTGGAGCCAGCAATCAGCTGATGTCTGCACATGGCCCACCCAGTGTAGCAGCTCTAATGCAGATACTCTGAACCACTACATACAATACACTCTTAAAGGAACAGCTGCATAATCAGTCAAGAACAAAATGCTTTTGCAGAGCTAGACCTTTGGACAGACACAGTTATGTTGTAAAATTCCCTGGTAAAATCCTCTGTTAGACAACAGTGTGAAAATAATCCATTTATATTTGCACATGCCTTCATAGCTTTGCTTGAATTAGCACTATTCACAAGCCAATATAAATTACCAACAGAAAATGAACCCTACTCACAAAGAATTACACTGAATAGGGTTAAAGTAAAACTCTCAGCCTTCTCAAGCAAGCTGGTTATAGCCCTTTATACTAAGTTCCATTAGAATTACAAAAAGCTTTCTTAAGGATGCCCACACCCTTTTATGCCAATATAATCTTAATTTATAAAATAATAATACTGGCCTGCATAATGCATTGCTCCAAAAGTGTTTAACCACAATATGACACACTGGGATATCAAAGATCTGCAAATTCATCTCATATTTGTGTGGTTTCCTTCATACTGCTTGCTACCTACAAGTACTTGCATACAAAAATAGAGCAAGTCTCCAAAGTTAAAATCTCGCATTCAGTCTTGGGTCCTTGATTAGTCCTGTTTAATATTTGTGCACTGACTTTTAATATGCAGAAAATGTTAAATGTTAGTAGACAGATGGAAATCCTATCATGTCATGCTGTTTTCTGTATGCTAAATGTGAATGATTTAAAGTAATTTCACTGAGAAAACAGTGTGTGTGTATGTATATATATATATATATATATATACATACATACATACATACACACACACACACACACACACATATACACAGACACAAGTTCTAGTTCAGCAATACAAGCTGAATAAAAATATACTGATATAATATAGTCATCTCAGTAATGTGATTCCGCAGGTTCTCACTGGGCTGCCTAGCATCTGACGTCTATAAAAGAGTGCATGTACTTGCCTTCTGTTCTAGGACAATGGTCATCTTCTTCTGCATTCACAATAAGAATTATTCACAGACTTCAGAGGGGGTTTTATTACCAAGTGTTCCCATAAAGATTACAAAAGTTTAATGAATACACTTTTTTTGCTCCTTCCTGACTACTCATATTTTAGAAAGTTCATAGAGATAGATCATAGAGTAAGCAGCCAAGTGTCACTGCTTGTAAAAGGGTAACCAGCACATAAATTACCTTGGCTCTATAGAATGAATTGAAACATTTCATAAACACTACAGATTTAGGAATACAGAATGCTATTTAAGTCCCATTATATGCATTGTGACATCTAAATTGCTATGGTTTGTCATCAGAACAGGATAAAAATTAAAAAGAAACTCACAAAAATACATACTGCAGTATGGATTTTTAAATCAGTAGAGCCTGAAAGGATGTTCTTTCATGAGCGTTCCATTTGAAATAAGTAAAGAGTAACCTATGGAATACCTGCACCACAGAAATATGGGATACAAAGCTTTAGCTTTCCATTTTATACAGGATGATTGCAATTAGTTAAAAAGTAAGCAAATACAAAACTGACTGAGATCAGCACTTGGCATCTGAAGAAAAAACATTTATAAGTACCGTTTAACCCTCATGTCAACACAAATGAAAAAACTATTTTGGCATTTCTTACCCTTTGATGTGTGCTGTGGGACGCAGTACACTGAATTTGGGGCAAAAAGCAGCCTTGGAAAAGCCATTACCATAAGCATACTTATATAAAATAAATGTAGAAAGCAATGTATTATGTATTAGTCATGACAGTACAGGGCAAGAAGAAAATAAAACTCGTCCTACTTTAAGGGGATATGATCATTCGTAAAATTGTCTATTTTAAATAATTGCATTTAATTTCTGATAAAAGGACCAGTAACAAAAAAACAACAAAGAAATGTGAAAAGATTTAAGCCCAGCTTTGTAAGATGTCCATATTTGGTTGAAGGCATACCTTATTGTTACTAAAGGACCAGCTAGGTTTAATGAGGGTGGGGTGGTATGTGGACTGATATCTTGCTCAAAAACTAATGCTTAACTTGCACATCAGTTGCCATTCATTGCAGCAAGGTAATTAAAACTGAAAGGTATCTGTATCTTTAACGTGCACTTCTCATGTGAAAATGATGCACAGAAGCATATAAAATTATCTGAGCACAAGCAACAAACTGGTTCATCAGATGAAGAGGAATTCATAGTGCAAAGCAGAAGAAAGAATGTAACTCAGGCACAGGGTGGTTAACACCTAGACAGAGATCACGCTATCATTTTGAAGCCTGTATTCATATTACTCAGCTGCTTAATTTGTTTTGTGTCTGAGTCATAATGCTAGAAGAGTAAAGGCCCATTGCCTAAAATGTCAGAAGAAAATTAACCCTTTCACTGTCAGAGTGGTGTAAACAAAAAAACAACAAAATAAAAACACAAAAAGCCATTGAAGAGCGATGCAGAGGCCTTTACAATGTCAATACAAGAAACACAAGTGCAGGAAAAGGAAGTTCTCATATGTAGATGTCGCCTTTCCTTGTTGAATTCTGAAGTTATTCAAATGTGTCATCTTGATGACTCAGACTCCTTTTCCCCCATTCATTGACTTCAGCTCTATTTACCCCATATATTTGAATTCAGAGGTAAGAACAAACTGGATTTCAAAAATCATCTAAATTCAGGAAGAAAAAAAAAAATCAGTTAACTGTAGTGTTTCCCACCATACAACTGGATTTCCAAAATGAAACCAGTCCAATTTACATCTTGAAGCATACAGGCAGAGCAGGCTTGGTGACTTATGATATGATATACCCCCTAAATTTATCCCCCTTTGTAAAATAGAAAAGAATCAGGGAGTTTATTTCTTTTACTACACTCTTAGCTGAATGCTAAAAGCAACTCCCTGCTTCCTAAAAAAAAAAAACAAAAAAAAGAAAAAACCTGACAGGTCCACTTTAATAATACATTAAATCTGCATCAACAAATAAAATCTGACAAAAATGTAAAGGATTGAAAGACATAACACACATTAAAAAATGTGATTTCGTATTTCTCTTTCACATAAGCAATTTACACAATACACAATTTTACCACAAATTTTTCCTGGTAAGGCAATCTGAAGACTAATTACATAGTATTGGCTGCTGGTTTATGTCATTTTTCTGAAGCCTTGAGTTATAATTAGTGCAAAGGAACAATGCAATATTTTTGGTAGACTAAAATTCAAAATGTGAGCTGAACAAAGTCAGAAGATTGAATTACTGGGAAAGAAGTTTTCACTCAGAGGAAGCACATAATTGCTGTTTATGGTTCAGCTTTTCCTTCCTATTACAACCCCTGCTGGAAATCCACCCACATGTTTTTCAAAAGCTGCTTTTTAGCCACAAAAATCCCTTTGCTATTTCCCACTGATCATGACAATTATCAGACAGAAGAGCCGTTTTAGCTCGGCCCTTCTAGTTTCATATAGGAGAAATAGCTATACGATTTACAATATGAACATGTTCATAATACATTTGCCACCCAAGCAATCTGCAAACGCATGGCCTTCAATCAATTACCATTCTATAATGTTGAAATATCACCTTTAAAACACTTAAAAAATATATTAAATACAAAAGGATCAAGATGCCCAAATGTTATTTCACAAATAAGGAAACCATAGGTTAAAAGGCTACACCTATATAAATAGCATTTTGCAGCAGCTGTAATCACATTTACAATACAACTACTAATAGTTCCCATAATCTTTTAAAATTAGGAGTAAAGATAATATACATATCCGAACACGTAATCACTAGTACTTCAGTAAAGTAAGGAGCAATAACATTGTCCTCTCATTCTTTCTGTGGATTGCAGCCATCTTTTATAAATTGGGCTTTTGGAGAGACACACAGACAGACGGACATAATGAAGCAATAAAAATTAGGAATGCAACTTCAAAGAAAACATTTTTAGAATTGCTACATATGAATAACTGCCATGCCACTGTACTCTTTCGCTTCTGGCGTTACTGGCCTTTCAAAACATGCTACAAATGCTGCCACCTGATTTGTGAAATATGCCAAGTCATACTGTTTACAAGCAAATGCTATCATAAGATACAACTGTATTTTATTTGTAGCAAATGCAGCAGGGAAAGTCCTGAGTGCGAGTGGGGGAAATTAACTGAACTATTTAAGGGTATAAAAAGTTTGAATTATTATTTATATTTTACATGTATACATATAGAAAGCCAACCTAAACATTAAAATGTAAAAACGATTTTGGGATCTGTAGTACTTGCCTCTTGTTTAAACAACCCTGCTCCCTCAGCCCTTCTGTGTACAGGCTATTCCTGTATAGTTCCAATAAGCCCCGCCCCCAGTGACTTCACTCAGGGTGGAATTCAACAAGCTCCGAAGTGAGGCGCGTAGTGTTCGCCTCGGCGAGGAGACTCGAGTGCTCTCGCCGGGAGGGGAATCCCTTTAATGCGCACGCCGATGTCCGCGTGCAGGACATCAGCATGTGCATTTCAGTTTTTCCGAAGTGAGGCGAACACTACGCGCCTCACTTCGGAGCTTGGTGAATTCCCCCCTCACTATTTAGAGAGCACAGTTTTGTGTGGAATCCCTTTCCTTTCTCCTTCTCTGTATCTAAAAGCCTGTTCCTAACCCTGAGCATGCACAGATGAAAGTTTTTTGACTGCCACTGTGGTCAGCTGTGGAGAAAGGAAGCAGGGAACTTGTTCACAGGGAAAAGCAGTTACAGAAATACAATAATAATACATTAGTAAATACCTTTATTAGTAAATGCCTTTAGCCTCTGTTTCATCTATGTATTTGTTAGGACACAAACATCCAAAAATGTCCCAACTTTATATACTCAAAAAAAGCACCATGCTGTTTTCTGACCAGATACATACTTATTTGAAAAGTCCAGTACTAACAAATAAAATTCAATAAATTCAATTGGCCCTGGAATATACAGTAAATATAAAATACTATATCTTTAAAGCTGAATTACTGATTTGTGTTGCTTTGTGTTGTTTTACCCTTTGCTGAATGCAGCCATTTTGTATATTTTTGGTAGGCAATATCCAAGCTAAAAACGTGAGTAGCACAGAATTTGGAGTTAGCATGAGGATTTTGTTAGCATGAGGATTTTGTTAGCATGGTTATTTTGACAATCACACATTTTTCTAGATGACCAGTCAAGTAGATGAATGGAATTCAAGGAAAGAACACACTGCCTAATGGCAGAGCCGGCACTGGCTACCCTTTCCATGGATATATTCAATAGAAAAAGTTTCTCACACCAAGTATCAATCGAGGCAAATCTCACAATACTTACCACGAGAAACTTCAGACTGTTCTCCCAATTAAACTCGAAAAGCCGAAATGGCTTTTCCGAGTTTAATAAATTTTGCCCTAAAAGAACAGTAACACCAAAAAATAAAAAATGCCTCAAATGCATTTACAGTTATCATATGTGTGCTTACAGATATTGAACAGTGTCTAGAAAGTATAGTATTCAGATTTTTAGTTTTAAAAATTGGGCTTTCATGCACAATTTCTATATTTGTTTTATCTAAATCACAACAGAAAACAATGGGATTGAGTCAAGTCTGTTTAACAACATGGCTGAATCAGTCAGTAAAGATAGAAACAGACAAAGCAACAAAATTCATGAATTTAACTTCAACGATTTATTTTACAAATAATGGGAAATTTTATTTTTTGGTGTTACTGGTCCTTTAAGATAGTTAATTCTCAGACACACTGTCAGATAAGTTATTATTGTTCCTGGTCATATCCACAACCAGAAATATAAATAAAATTATCCCAAGATACTATGGTGCACATAAATAATTTATTGTGGTAATCAGAGATACAAATGCAATAATAACCATATTTTCCAGGACATTAGATGGCTCGGCATATAAGACAACCCCCAAGTTTTCCAGTCAAAATATAGAGTTTGTGGTATACTAGCTATATAAGACTACCCCTCTTCCAAACCAAGAGATGAACCTTACCAGCGATTAGCTGGCTGTTGTATCCAAATCCTGCTTGGATTGGTCAGCTCTCCCTCAAAGAGGTAACGCATCTCTCTGGCCCGCCCTTACTATTATCGGTACCTCCTTCTCTGCTTTTCAGATCTTGCTACTGAGGTCTGCAGTGAAGTGGCACAGGCACGCATGTGCAAGATCTGAGAGGCAGAGAAGGAGGTAATGGGATACAAAGGCATGTCAGAGGGATGCGCTACCACTCTGATATAATCTTGGAGAAAGAGAGGGCTTATAAATTAATTATTCACTCTATAAGACAACACCCGACTTGAGAAGATTTTCAGGGGTTAAAAAGTTGTCTTATTTCGCCGGAAAATATGGTGTATATGCTCAATAGAAAATAAGCATTTCATATACTTAATAAAGTTTATATTGCAGATCCATAGTTGCTCTCTAGACAAAGCTGGGCACAATGTCTGATGTTAAAACAAGGGCCACACTTGACCAGATTTATGGAGTGAATAAATGAAAAAAAAATGTCAAGCAAGAGGAGAATGATGACCATCTCCAATGTCAGACACATGAAATCATCAACTATATGAAAATGCTGGTTATGTAGATGCAGGAAGAGTAAGGAGGGTTCTCCAGATCCTATTCCTGATTGACTAATTAGCTGGTCTCTTCAGTCAAACAGAATAAAAATGAGGATCCATTCATTATAGCTGTTAAGCAAAACTTACACCCAAGCAGAGCAAGTGGTTAAAGTGTTATGCAAACTAATTGCCTCAGGGTAAAGTAATACAAACAGTTATAGTTTTCCTTAAACAAAATTTTAAAAAAACAAAACTGGTGCTGCTCAGCTTCTTTAAATAAAACATTGGTTGAAAGAATCACTTTGAAAACCTTTAAGGCCAAGAGAATCTAATATTCGGAATAGGACAGAATAAACGCACAATGTTTCACAGGCTCTGCTGTGGATCTCTGAAAAGAGTAGTTACCATTGTTATTTGTACAAACACTATAACCATAAACAACTGACAAAAGGATGGTCAAAATATTTAAAGAAAAAAATAATTTATAGAAAACCAGATCTCTTTAAGTGAAAGAATTTCTATGTGCTGAAACCATGTGGGTTCTAAGTAATCAACAGATCTTAGCAGATCGGTAGCAGCTTTTCATGATGGTAATGCCAATTGAAATGACTAATTAGCAGTACCAAGAGCCCAAGCCATTGCCAGCTCAGTTCATATGGCTAACTTTTTGATTGAGTGAAACAACCATGTTCAGTCTCCACCAGTGATACTTGTAATGCAAAAATAGTTCTGCCAGAGGAAGGAGGGACTACTATGCCAAATTCATATTCAAATAATACAATGATATTACCAGAAACATGTTGTCTGTGTATTAAGGCCAACACAGAAGGAGATTTGCAATTCTAGAGGATTGTCTGTGGCAAGAAAACATCTAATAAGATATTTACCATCATACTACAACATGCCACGGAGAAACATGGAAGTATTTTGCATGCTGGTTTACACTGGAAACTTTTGTGCAACTTAGAAGCCGTTGTTACTTATAATTGACTCTTGCAATACATCTAGCAGCTACAACATAAAAATACCATTGAATTTTAAATGGAATTTTACCAAAATGCACTGTCCCTTTTATACTTTGTGAAAGTTTAGCTCTCATTGCCTTAGCTCCTCATAAAGTAATCTGCAGTAATCTGCATAGTTGCAGCTAATAAAAAGCACTAAAATCACATTAAAAGAGCAGTTAAATCATAAAAAAGGTAAACTGGCTTTTTGCTACAAATTTTACCGGATATTTTACTGTTTCTGAGTAGCAGCTAAGTAGTTTACAACTTAAACAAAACCTAAGGGGTAAAATACATTCAGACATATTTTAAATTGATCATAAAATACCTTGTGTGACTTTTACCCTGAATCCCAACGCCCAATATGGAGCTGTAAACAAACAAATGTTTTCACCAGTGCAACCTGTGAGCTTATCAACACAGTGCTTGTTGAGACAAAAAAAATCTGTCCAAAAGCAATATGCTTACATTTTTAAACAGCAGCACAGTATTTTTTTTTTTTCAAATATTTCTTTATTGTGACTTACAATTCTAACATTCAGTTGCAGCTGTAATTATTTCCATTTGGTTGACAAAGGTAGCTCTATTACATATAAATCATGGTATTTAATATAGATTACTTATACTTGGTTTTAACATTACTTATAGCATTGTGTTTGGGTGCTATCTTTGTTGTAGTAGCAATATGTTTTATAAACTATCATACATAAATGATAAGGGTGTTTACAATTACACCCATGATTAGTTGATTTGTAAATTAATCAATTAATTAGTGGCTGCCCTGCCCACGGGGACTGGTTGTGACCCTTAACTTATAGGGTTATGACAGTGTAACAATTGGGTGCTGTACCAATCTGTGTATTGGAATTGTGATTCTATTTGGGTTTTTATGTTGCTTGGGAGGTTCTTGATGTATTGATTCCAGATATTGAAGAAGAAGCTATTTGATTTTTCTTTTGATATTAGTGTATTCAGCCAGTCCATTTTGAACAAAAATTTAATTCTATTATGTATTGCTTCTATGGGTGGGGGTGATGTTTGTATCCATTGTGATAGTATTGCTTTTTTCGTGGCAGCAGCTACCTTTATAAGTAGTTGTTTTTCAGGTGTTTTAAAAGTTTGTTCTTGGTTTTGGTCCAGTATTCCGAATATTGCCCATTCTGGAGTTGACTTTACTTTGAGCGATAACTTTCTGTGGCAATAATTTTTTATTTCATTCCATATGGTTTGTATCAATGGGCAGCTCCATAAGCAGTGGAAAAGGTCTGCTTCCATGGTTTGACATTTTGGGCATGCTGAGGTGGGTAGTGTACCCATCTTGTGCCATTTCATTGGGGTTAGGCATGTCCAGTGTAGGGTCTTGTACGTTAAGTCATGGTACATGCTTGATATGAGCGCTTTATCTGATTGTATTGTGGCTTGAATTAAGCACAGTATTTTTTAAGAATGTGTTATCCTACTGCAGCATGTTCCCATTACTGTATTTTACAGTCCCAAACTGCTATGACAGTCAAAACTATGGGGATTATTGGCTAAAGTCTGAATTATTGCATAAAGGTGTGAATTTGCCAGCTAAAGGCAGTCACAATAGACTGCTACTGTCGCAGTTGTGGCTCTCTAACGAGAATATTGTCTCAGTTGCAACTTTACTATGGAAATATTGTCACGGTCACAATTTTACAATGGGAAATTTGTTGTGGTGCAGTGATGCCCAACCTTTTTTGGCCTGGGGGCCACTTCAAAGTCGCGACTTTTAAAATCGCGACCAATTTTAAAGTAACAGCTGCAACAATTTTCTATAGTAAAACCGCGACTGCGATAATATTCTCATTATAAAGACATGACTGCAACAGTAACAGTCTATTGTGATTGTCTATAGCTGGTGAATTCACACTTAAACGCAACATCTCGGATTTCAGAATTCAGGCCATGGGTCGCATAGCACCACATCGTGGGTCGATTTTGATCATGTGGTCCCCCCATTTGCTATCCCTTGACCACAATGATAATTCAAATTATAGATAAGAGGTCATTATCTATCCTGTCATAAAGACTGCCTGCAGCAAATGAGAAACAACATAAAAGCATGACAAGCATTAAGTGTAAAGCTTATACACATTGCCCTTGTAGGGCAGTGAAAGACTATCAGAGGATTTCATCAATGGGGAAAACTTTACAGAGGTCTAGCAACCAACCAGCAGTTGTCTTCTTGTTCTTGCTTCCTGGTGGCTATGCGTTACTAGACTTCTGTAAACAATCACCTCTGTGGATGTATTCCCCTGAATGTGTTTTGGCCCAGCCAGCGGTAAAACTGTCAAAAAGCAGGTCAGCCATATCCCACCAATTACAATAGCAACTATGTCAAAACTACCTAATAACTTTACAGGTAAAGCTGGATCCTTAAATATTGCACAGTGGTATTGACCCTAACGGCATTTAAATCAACTGGACACTTCTTGTATTTTGCCTGGGGGGGGGGGGGGGGGGGGGGGTCTATTGTTGGCCTTAGTATGCTACTGTTACTAGATTTTGTTGTAACTTGGCATTTTATGCTAAGTAAAGGCTACAACATTTAGAATAGAGACACAAACCTTATGTGACTGATCACATCTAACTACTCATGCAGTATGTTATGACTCCTAACACTCAACCAGGTTACAAACTGTACAACATCTCCAACTGCCATGGGTATACAATAAGTAGCATATGCATGGTTTGGCCTGTTGTGGCTAGTGACTGCAGTAAAAACACCTGTTCTGGAATCACGGCTAAGAAGCCAATGTCCATAGCGCCAGGCATTTTATATTCTTGTTGTGATAGTAGTACATATGTTTATAATATTGTAGGGTTCCTCCTTGTCAGACAGGTTTTAAAAACAATATCCCCATCTTCATTGAAAAGGAGAAATTAGCAGCTGATGCTCTACATCAGCATTCAATGTTTCAAATTAAGACACACTAATTCCTATGTATGAGAGCCTTCAATTTCTTTTGCAATACTTTTTTGAAACCTTAGTGTTGGATTGTTTGTAAATCATTGCAATTATTTGGATTGATTGTTCGCAAATTGAGAAATCCTGCTTCATTATAGAAAAATTTAGGGTCGGAGCAAGCGATATGTTATGTATGTATAATTTTATTTATAAAGCGCCACAAACATACACAGCGCTGTACAGTTCAGAATAAAAATAAAATACAGACATAGGAAATTGCATTAAATAATGCAGTATAAAATTATAAGGATACATTTTAAGTGCTACAGTATGTTGAGGTTAACCCAAGAGGTTGGAGGTCCCTGCCCCGTAGAGCTTACAGTCTAAATGGGAGGAAGACTTACATACACAGACTGGTAATAAGAGCTGTGACAATGTGTTCAAACACAAGTTCATAAATAAATATTAAGCATAAATGGCTAAGTATTAAATAAAATATATACATAAAAATCATTAATAAAAATCAGTGCTGGTGCTCCAAAAGTTAGGATTTCAGTTTGGCTTTAAAAGTGCAGAGGGGATGTTCCTGGCGAAGATAGAGGGGCATAGAATTCCAGATGTGAAGGACAGAGAGAGAATGGTTTAAGACGAGAAAAGGCAGTAGTGCTGTGTGGCATGCAAAGCTGGTAGCTTTGGGAGAAGTGCAGTTGACGCAGAGGAATTTATGGGCATACGAGAAAGGAAATGTAGGCAATAGAGTGAAGTGCCTTAAATGTGAAAAGGAGAACACTGTAAATGATTCGTTTGCTTAAAGGGAGCCAAGGAGCAGAGAGAGAGAGATTGGGAGAGAGGCTGTCCCCTCCAGGGGGAGAGGGAGATAATTCTGGCAGCCGAATTTAGAATAGACTGGAGCGGGCAGAGGCGGGAAGCCGGAAGGCCAGATAGAAGAACACTGCAGTAGTCCAGGCGGGATAGCATGAGAGCATGCACGAGGGTGTTAGCAGTGGAGTGAGAGATAAAGGGGCGGATCTTGGCAATGTTGCGAAGAAAAAATAGACAGGTTTTAACAGTGTAAGAGATGTAATTAGAGAAGAAAAGAGCACAGTTAAAAGTCATCACAAGGCAACATACAGAGGTAACAGGGTTGATGACAGCACCATCCACTAGAATGGAAAAGCTAGGAGTGGGACCAGGTATGGGTGGAAATATAATCACTTTTGTTTTAGAGAGATTTAATTTAAGCTGGTGCTTGGCCATCCACAAGGAGATTGCCAGAAGACAACTGGAAAGTTGAGCCTGAGTTTCAGGTGTTAGCACAGAAGCGGAGAAGTAACTTTGGGTAACACCCGCGTACAAGGGATACTGAATACCAAATGGAGTTGATGATATCACCCAAGGAAAGAGTGTACAGGGAGAACAGGAGGGGGGCCAAGGACAGAGCCTTGGGGCACGCCCACCCTAAGCAGAACACGAGAAGATGAGACCAGGGGCAGAACTTTTGGGAGGCAAGCCCCCTGGTATGCCACTGATGGAGACCCCAATTCCATGTGGGAAAGCATCAGTTTGTTATGCATACATCTGGGATGAATGGTACTGTGATGCTATTCATAGCAATTTTGAGATCACTTGTGGAAAAAGGGCACCATTCTGGCAAAAATTTCACTTTTGTGATGTATAGTAATTCTCTGGGTAGATTGGATTCCACAAGCTTATTTTTGGTCAGATACATTTTCAGTTCTTAAAGCTTTTTCTAATAAGAATTATTTCTGAAGGCATGAGGAAGTATGTCACTGGTTGGTAACAGTCTTTAGGCTTTTTTTTTTTTTTTTGCAGATTTTCTTAAGATGAGCTGCCAACCTATCCCCATCTAAACACAAGGAAGTCCTACAAACAATGTATTGTATGGAACGCAAAGAAAACAAGACAAACCCTGTATTATTCACTTTCTATGAATCAGCACATGGTAAGATTTGGCAAACAGCTGACCTTTTTAAAGCATGCCTGAGCAGTTGTTTGCAGTAACTGGCTGTAGGATGGGCATAACATCTCTCTGCACTGATATCAAGCAAACATCAGCTCATTATTGTGCCCACTTGAGGGCATTAAAGGAATCCTTTTTGTTGAATTCATACTATAAAAAGTAAAAGAAAACATTTGAATCCATTGCCAAACCATACTAACATACATCAGGAGAGGCCACATATCTTTTCCTTCTACAAATGTGCAGCCTCTAAAGAGTCATCATTCTTCATTGAAAACAGCTAAATTGGAAAGAAGCGATAAGAAGTAGATACCTGCACCTAAACAAACAGCTCAAGTTTACCAGGTTGGAATTCAAAAGGTATGGTTCTCCTTTGTTTGTGTGATGTAGGTTCTTCTCAAACAAACACATGTGAACAGTAAGAAGCAAACACATTCACAGGATTAACAAAAAATATGCTACTGTGAGGACTTCTAAGTGACAGAACATTAGAATTATCAGGAGATGCTATAAAGCAAAACATACATGTCACTATAGGAATTAGTTTCGGAATACACTGCAGTCTTGCAATACATACACAGCAATCAGATATGTAGTCAGTGAGTAATGCCAAATTCTCATTTAATCACTCCAAACAAATTCCCTTCTTGTTGACCATGGTGATTCATGCGTCAAGAAGTTGGCTACAATTCTGCAATCTAATTTCTGATCCTATTACTTTATACTTAAGAGCAGCCCTTGCACAAGCCAAGAACAGACTTTTACACTCAAGCTGAGGAATCAAACTTACATATATGTTTGCGCAGCCACCAGACTTCACTGCCTTGGGTTAACTTTGAGTTTATCTATTCTTCTTTCATTACAGAAACCTGGTCATTTAATCTTTAGTAGACAAGTCTCTTTTGACATTTGTATTCTAGGTTAGTTTTGGCTGGGGCAGTTTATAACATTGCTCTTTTACTACTGTATAATAACAGTGGTGGCCTGCAAATTTTGGCAAGGAAACTGAAGAACACTGCCACTTTCCATGGTAAGTAATGGGGGCGACAAAATAAGAAGAAACAATATAAGGGTATTAGTGCAACATCATAAAATGCACCAGCCTTAAGTAATGATTGTTACACCTAGACTAAAATAGAAACACTGAGAGACTAATGTAGCCCCAACCTAAATGTTTTCAGCATACAGAATGACTTCACTGTTCTAAAAGAAAAATCTGTTCTAACTCCTTCTGTGGGAAACTGAACACTCAAAATCCCATGTCCAGTTCCAAACAGTTGTGTTGAAGGAAATGCAGGGTGTGCCCCAGATTACAAAATGTACTTAGAAATTTCCTTTGTATCTTAGTAATATTTTAATATTTCACTCTATTAGAGTCCCAACTACATATAAATAGGAGCACTTCTGAAGTCTCAAAACAAATATGTAAGTTTCCCTTTGTTTTCTCTAGCACTTGCTTGCACACATTCAAGCTTGCATTTACTATGTCTTCCAACACTGACATTCTGTAGATCTGGTCAATTTGTTGGTCCTACTCTCAGATCCCCATTCCTTCTTATAGACTCACATTAAAAGCTGATATAGTGTGCTAGTTTTTGTATAGATAAGTCACATCCAATTTAACATCATTTATATTTTTTCAAAAGCTGATTAATAAATTTTTTATGCAGCTGAAGTGTTTTCTATAGGATGTTAGAAAAAGTGCACAGACAAGTAAAGAATTACGTTAGGTATCCTAATAGAATGACAGCATATCAACCTGTCTGTATGGAGACTATGGAGGTTATTGACTAAAGTGCGAATGTGACTGTCACGAATTCTCAAACAGCGGATTCCAATAGCAAATCCACAACTGTGACAATTTTCCCATTGTAAAGTTGCAGCTGCGACAATATTTCCTTAGTAAAGTTGTAACTGCGACAGTATTCTCATTATAAAATTCGACTGCGACTGTCTTTAGCTGGCGAATTCACACCTTCATGCAACAATTCAGACTTTAGCCAATAACCCCCTATATGTTCTTCCAGTGCTTGGCAGACACTCTGGTTTACTCCCACTATACAAACCTGACTAAATTGGCCTTAGCCTGTATCTGTTTTTGTGTGCATGCATATGGAAACTAAACTGTAAACTCCACAGAGGCAGAAACTGAATAAAAATGATCCATGCAATGCACTGCAGAAGATGTCCTCTGCTCTATACAAATAAGTGAAACCCTCAAGTGTTCCAGATTACACAAGACAGCCCATTTTTCCAGTCCAATCCCTGCCCCAGAGTCAAATCCCCAAATTATTACCCCCAGCATCTACCAAATGCGTGGCATAGGACCTAAATGTTACTGGAGCACAGCATATCTGTAACTAACAGGTGGTGCTCTGGTAACGTCACTGCCAGTGGGGACCCCCTGTCCTGCTGCCCTACCCCTGGCAAGTTGAAAGATATTTATTAGTAACTAGCCAGGATGTGAGCAAGCAATTACCTCAAGCACATACAGTGGATAATTTAAAATGTGGATCTTATAGACTGGTTGTGGTGCATAAGGTAAATCTTCTTCATGTTTGTAGCGGCTATCAGATCATATTAACAACAGGTGGCATACAGGATTTCTAAAGGTCAACATTTATCTTAAAGCAGTGGTTCTTAACCTTGTTTGAGGTACTGAACCCACCAGTTTCATATGCACATTCACCGAACCCTTCTTTAGTGATAAATCACTTGACCTCCATGTCTTGACCTCTGTGGCGGAGACTCCGCCGGACCCCTGAGACAGACTCACCAAACCCCTAGGGTTCGATAGAACCCTGGTTAAGAACCACTGCCTTAAAGCATCAACTGGTTGGGGAACACAAAACAGTAAGGATGGTCATATCCAGACTCCAAAAACTTTTGATTTGCTTATCCTAAATCAATTAACTCTCTCCAAATAAAAACAACTTTAAACACCATATAAAATGCAACAGAAAACAATTTGGTTGAGCATTCCCATTTAAATCTAGAGTCCCGCAATTATTTGCTGAGGAATTTGTGGCAATTCAAAGCAGATTAGAATTCAAAATAGAAAATGCAGGCTTGTCATAAGGCCAAGAAACGAATACAATCATTTCCATGTGTAGTGTGTTGGAAACACAGAGAATATATTAGAAATCAAGCTTCCAAAGAGGTAAATCAATATAGTTATATTAAAGAGGAACCTAAACAGAATTCAAAATAAAAATAGCTGGTTTATGTACTTTTTGTATCCATCAGATAACATAGTTCTTATTATAAAGGACAAGGATATCATAAGTCACTTATTTTTTAACAGTTATAGCATTTTAAGCAATGTTAGGGTAATACATGCCACTGAACCTCCCAGTTGTTTCTAACATACTTTCACATTTATAGAATGGAATGCATCATTTCAAGCCTTCATTGAAACTAAAACTTAGGTAACCTTCTAGCCCAGCATTTTTCAACCAGTGTGCCGCGACACATAGTCAGGTGTGCCGTGGGGAACTTGGCACTTACCACTCTATAGTCTGAGGAGGGCTCATGTGACCTGATCGGTCACATGAGCCAATAGGAGACCAGGAGTGCATGTGATCAGCACTCCCGGTCTAACTTCTTCATTCGTCTGTGTGCAGTGGCAGCAGCCGAATGAGGAAGCATGCTGCTTACTCTGCTGGGAGGGGGATAAATTGAAGCCCCCCCC
>WMED01001023.1:4805-29842 GCA_019650415.1 Pipa parva
CCCCCCCCCCCCCCCCCCCACGCTCGTATCTCATCAGAAATAATATAGTGTAATAAAATGAATTATTTTGCAAGGATATGCTAGTTTACCTTTATTTTTTCTGTATTATTATTATTATTTCGCAGTCAGCTGTCCCTAGTGTCCACTTTTGGGCCTCAATTTGGCATTTAAATCAGTGGGAGGATCTTGGGGGCTTATTCATCACTATGAGAATTTGACTGTTGAAGTGAAATTTCATCACTATAGGTTGCTAAATTCTGATTCTCTACTCCTTATTCACTAAACAAAGGATTCCCATACCAAAGATACAACTGCATCCATAGCCGTCTATTGAATAATGTGGCGAAGTAAGCCAGACAGCAGAAGCCCTTTTACCAGCCCCCTAATTCGCCACTTCAATCTGGCGATTGAATATAACAAAGTGTGATGCAATATGCCTTGTGGATTTTGCTACTGTGACAGACTGCAATGCTTGATGACTAGGTGAATTACCTGTGCATGCACATGTAAGGTTAGTGAAACCTGTCAAATTGGTCTCAGAGTTTGCTGAATACCCAAATAAGGGGAAGTCACAAATAATTGTGAATTCACACCTTAACGTTAGAAACTGGTCATTAATGAATAAGCCCTTTGGTCTTTTTAGTAAAAGGTACCAAAATCCTAGATAGAACTAATGTACCCAATAAATGAAAAAAGTGATAAGAGTTTTAACCGTGCTTGCTCCAGGAGTGAGAGCTTAAAGGGCTACTAAAGGCATACTACAAAATCTTATATTTTAAAACTTGCCTAGAACTAGCTGGGAAGTCTTCATTCACTTTGATGGGCAATTGAGTAGCTTATCTTGAAGAACAATGACAGTTTCATAACTATTGCTATAGCTATGAAGGTGCGCTCTGGCTCCCCCTCCTGACCAGCATCGGCAGTGCAGAGCAATGTCACAATCATCACGCCTAATGCAGACATGCACAGTGATGATTTCACCGCTCCGAATTTACCTGTTTGACTTCACCACTTCAAAGTGGCATATTTGGGAGTTGATGGCAAGGTAGTGTTGTGTAAGGTGTGCATTCAGAAGTGACAATGACGACTTTGATTGAGTGACAACATGACCTAGAGACAAGATGACATAGAAATAGATAGAATATTCACACAATAACGTTAGTGGGATATGGTGAGACTGACGTCACTGCCCTTCACTTGTTGAATTCGTGTCACTCCACATGACTTCTCATCCTACTTCTATCCACCTGACTAAGCCACACTATGCATCTGTCAGCAATCGCAGCTGTTCACTTGTCTGCCAAGTGTATTCTCCACTTAGTCAACAGTGAGAAGTGAATTTGCATCTATTTTGGTGATACGACTTGATTGTAGCAAGGTGAATTTGACAGGTAAATCCACCCCTTTGACAATGAGGCCCTTAGTTTTAGGACTCTGTGTAAGTCTTGGTACATCCTAGCATTTCATTGTTCTTATTCTAAGATGGATTCTGATTTGGGTATTTGTTTCCCGGAAGCAACACGCTCTCTTCCATTTAAAGCTGTGGCACAAGTTTTACATAAGCAATTTGCCACAGCTGCATAATCATATATGCAATAATTACAACATATCAGCTTCCTTCTTCATCATTAGTGGATCAAATAGTTTGTTACAGCCAGAAAGCTAAAATATAAAATGCTGAGATCAGTGAAATGCTTGGTATGTCATATGTATGCATTTATTTTAGCACTTGATATTTTGTGAACGTTACCCATATTGGGGTTAGGATCTACTAGTTTTATTGTAACCTGATAATGGGGTGGCTAATTCTTATTTTAAAACCCATAAAGTTGTAAAATACATTACAGTTAGCATGCAGTTCTATGTTGTCCGATTTCTGCAAAAGTGCTCTTTTATAAGCTATGAGGGGAAGAGATCCGATGTTGACCAACCTTGCTTGAATTGTCTCTCAGTCTGTAAATGAAAAGAAAGGGACATTCAAGTCTATATGCACACCTGATGTGCCCGCCTGATTAAGGAGTTTAAACATAGTCATAAACCCAGATCCTTATAAATATACAGTATGTTATAAAAATTGGTGGATGTGAACTTGAGGGCACTAGAGTAGGCTGCACTAAGTATGACGTATTCTGTGGGATACAAGCACATCCAGGGCAAAACATAATAAGATGGGGTTAAGAATAACCAAACACACAGGGTAAAATGTAATAAAGTTGATTATCACAAGAGTTTTTTCATTCTCGAGTTTTTGATATTTTTCGATAGTATGGCTACTTCTCTATCGAAAAATCGAGATAGAAAAAAACTCAAGCGATAATCTCGCAAGAACATTGCAAGATCTCACATGATATACTCCGAAAAGACTGGGAGCGGTCTTTCCAACTTCATTAAATTTCGGACAGCATGTTTTTGCACTTTTTTATGGTATAAGTCACTTACACAGCAATAAGTTCTAAAAAAAAAAAAAAATTACATTTTCTCTTGTTAATATACCATGTACCAAGGCCTGGGGCCTGAAACCAGAGCCCTGTGTATATTTGGAAGCTATGTAAGAGGGATTTAATTCCGCACCCCAACTCATCTTAGCCAGGATTGGGAACAATTTTTTTCCTTATTTAGAAAGCGTTCACAGGATACGTTGTTTGCCTTAGCATTTATAGATACCGTATAAACAACCTTCAGAATAATGTTTGAATGAGCAATATCATCACATATGGAAACAAAGGCAGTATTTAATGGGGAAAAGAAAGTAATACAGAGCTCCATGCATTAAACAGAGCATCTCAATAATAAAAAATGGTATCAAAATTGTAATTGATCTACTTTTGAAATCAACTCAGTGAGAGTTATCTGTCTATCTATGTAAAATTGTAGCACTTGTCAAAATCAACTGTATAGCATCTCAAGTGCACTTGTGAATCAACAAAACAGATGTATAGAGATGTGAAACTGCATGGAGAGGAACATAAAAGTGAGCTAGATAGCAATCATTGCCCTTAATCTCTTGAACCCATACTTCACACATAAAATGTCACTGGTCTGTGGAATGTTATTTATAAAGAAAAAAAAACAAAACGAAGATTGAATCTTAATGATACACGGAAAAACAGTCTTTACAACTTTTTTTCTACGAAAGGTATGCTGCATTCAAGTGTCTATTTAACTATTGAAACCCAAAGAAATGGTACAAGTTAGCAGGTTTGCCAGTTTAAATCCGTGGCTTGTAATGCAGTGTCCACTTCCCATTGCCTAGCAACCACTACCACTGTCACTGATATGGTGGCGGAGAATTCAGATAGCCACTGCTGTTATAGCACAACGCCAGGGCTTCATTTATAGACTTCTGTTGGTCAGTTCTGTAGCATTTTCCAGCTGATGTACTGTTTTCTGTGACTGGCTCCAATCCCTTGTGTGCTGTAGTGTCCCAACATATACTGTGAGCCCTGAATTAACTTTTGCCTCATTGTGTCTGTCCAGCATTCCTGTTCCAGTGATTCCTACTTAGCTTTACAGTTTTGCAGATCCTGTTATCACAGACTTGTTACAGTTTCCTTCACTAATAACAGTACAGTTTATAATGTCAGTTCTCCTGTGTCTTCTGTCTCAATTTTACAATTCTGCTGTTCCTGCTTTCTGCTCCATTACAGCCTGGCAGTGGCTACCATAAGTGCAAAATATTCTGGGAGTTCCCTTGCAAAAGTCCAAAACCCCTATGGGGAGGTCAAGGGTTAAAACTGGAGCTTCTTAGACTAATCAGGGAAAACTCCATGTGGTAAGAGTATTTTCATTCAAATATTGTTTGAGGCGTAACAAAAAATATAACTTTTCTGAATAAAAGATGGTTTTATTTTTTTTTGCCAGGCAGTGCAGTGGCTCAGTGGTTAGCACTGGCTGCCTTGCAGTGCTGGGTTCTGGGTTCAATTCTACCCTGGACTTCATCTGCATGGAGTTTGTATGTTCTCCCTGCACCTGTGTGGGTTTCCTCCAGG
Source organism: Pipa parva (assembly GCA_019650415.1). Classification (NCBI taxonomy): domain Eukaryota; kingdom Metazoa; phylum Chordata; class Amphibia; order Anura; family Pipidae; genus Pipa; species Pipa parva. Next base: position 8,795 of record WMED01001023.1, read on the forward strand.
CACTCCAATTTCTTCCCACAATCCAAAAACATTCATCTGTGTGTGTGACTGAATAGGGAAACTAGATTGTAAGCTCCATGGGGCAGGGACTGAAGTGAATGATGAATCTTTGTAAAGCGCTGAGTAATATAGAAGCGCTATATAAAAATTAATAAATACAAAAAAAAAAGTTCCAACAAAGTTGCTTATGCAAACAACTGAAATAAATTCTGTATAATAGAAAGCTGAGTCAAGAATCCAATATGTGAGTGATTTCTTAAAGGAAGCTCATTGTCAATAAGTAGCTGCATTTACTAGATAACGTGAACCGTACGTATCACTTTCCAGTTTTGCACCTCACACCTCTTAACTAATATCTCTGTTATTTACTGTGTCATTTTCTGGCTCTCCATTTGCCTTCAGGTCAAACCGTATTCACTGTAGCTTAGACACAACGATGTTTTGAAAATGCTCTGCAGGAATCTTGGCCCATGATAATAAGATAGCATTGTACCGTATTTTCCGGACTATAAGGCGCACTTAAAATGCTGAGATTTTCTCAGCAATACTAAGTGCGCCTTATAGCCCGGTGCGCCTAATCTATGGACTGACCTCAGGCATCGGGCAGGCATCAGCACTGAGCAGGCATGGCGGGCAGACCGGGCAGGCATCGGGCAGGCATCAGGCAGGCATGTGCAGGCATTGGGCAGGCATCTGGCAGGCATCGGGCAGGCATCTGGCAGGCATCGGGCAGACTTCGGCAGACTTCGGCAGACTTCGGGCAACACGCGGCAGTTAATGAGTGCAGTGAATATTCATGAGCCGGATATCGTCATCGCGCTGCGCCTTATAACCCGGTGCGCCTTATGTGAGGACTCAGACCTGATAGAAGCCGCTGAAGGTAAGTGCGGCTTATATTCCGGTGCGCCTTATGACCATACATCTGCAGAAACCTATGGGTTTTAGGTTTCTACCTGCTTCCAACAGTAGGTATCAAGAGACCTAAATGTGGCAATTAAATGTTGGTCATGCCCTCACACCACCAGCAAGAGCCTTTTATGTTAAATGACAGGATAGCTAAATCATACTGCTAGCATATAGTCTGACCAATCTATCAGTATGATGCAACAGAAGCCTAGAAATTTCCTGACAAGATGACATTGTCTTCACTCCTCTATGGTTTTAAAAGTTTTTATACTTTTTGTTCCCATTGGTGTTGCCCCTATCTCTGTAATTTTTTTTACCAATAAAAGTTTGATTGCCCAGGGGGCAATATAAATATATATAAATATATATATAGCAATGCGGCTAGCGTTGTAGTGTCTCCCTTTACACCAGCCTGCCTGCTTGCTCTGGAGCACTTCCTCAGTAAAAGGCTTAAATCTTCCTTCCAATACTAGTCAGTTGCCCTGCTATTAGAGTCCAATCTCTTGGGTTGCCACTATGTTCAGTTTCTGAGCCCCCCACACACTGGGCATTGTCAATACTGAACCAGTTAACTACTGACAGCTCCCATATAGTCAGTTTGTGTATGCCTGACCCTAACACATACTGTGGTTAGAGTCAATTAGAGTGATTATTTTGGTCATTGTAATGTAAAACTAAAGAGTACATTTTCCTAGTCAGGCTGGTTCTTTGGCCACAGGTCTCATTTTTGGAACAGTAGTAAATGGAAATAGAAAAAAAAAAAAAACAGACCAACAACAGTTTTCAAATAGTAAATTGACTGAACAATCAGCTTCATATGTAGACCAGAGAGAATCAAAGCGAGCATGTAAATATGAAAAGACACAGAACTGCAACCAGTCCAAGTAGTAAGGTTATTACTGAAGATGTTCGCAAAGAAGAATATATATAAAAAGCACCAACAAAAAATGACCCTGCTAAGAGAGGACACATATGCAGTGGTGAAATGAAAGAAAACTCTGGGGCAAAAATCTTCAAAAGCCAAGAAACCGTGTCAGGCATTGACTTGTATTTCAACTAGAGTTGTCTTTCTTCATATCCCCACACTTTTGGCTAAGCCTGAGTAAATGTTTTCTAGGAAAATAAATATTAAAATGACAAAATGTTTCAGGCTTTTTTTCTCCTTTACATGTTTAGACAGCTGCGTGTATATAAGGTTTGATGTTATCAAAAAATATGCTTGTAAAAAAGGCAAAGCAAACACACAAGCACATCTAAAGCTCTTCTGCCAATGGAGACCTTATTCATAGACTAAAGTAAAATGATACAAAACACATTTTAGAGCACAATAAACCATCCACAACAGAAAGAGGGGCAAAGTGAAGTATACATATACCTAATACAATCATTTATAAGCCAAATGATGCATAAAGTATTTCAATGAACTTCAAAATTATTAAATAACTGGACAATGTTGCACTTTGCCACCAATTGATTAGAATAAATATCAGCAATTGTTTTTGTTTTGTTTTTTTATTTATTTCAGTTGGCAATAATAGTTAGCTCATGACGGCATTGTTTAGCGTGTTTCTTTTAGCTATTTGGGTATGTTTTTAACAGAAAACTTAATAGAAAATGTGTTTATTTCCCAGCTGGCCAACTTCAAGATGGAAAATGAACTCCAACTCCAGCTCATTCTCACCAATATACTTTGGCGAGCTGAGACATCACAAATTAATAAATGGATTCTAACTAATGGATGTTGTACATTACTGTTCTATTTTTTGTTACAAACAGAATATATAACCACATAGATATCAATGCAATTTAGCCAGATTGGAGGAGCATACTTTTGTCAAATATACATGGCAAATTGACTTTATACTCCTCGATAAACTAGAGCATCTCCACTCTGTGGGGGGATAAATTAGGGCTAAATAGAGTGAAAATATCCATATCAGTAATATTGATAATTATAAAGCCTCTGAAGACCTTGTTTATCATCAAAAAGTGTTCACCGGTTTGAGAGTGATTTAAAACTCTTATTCCCTATGGAGATGGTTCTGCAAATTTTTCTAAATCAGATCAGTTTCCCTGTTGAAAAAGATCAGCGATATTGATATCAATAGGACAGGACTCCATTGAAAACAGTGAAAAGCGTGGTGGATTTAACGCATCATTATTTATCGTATCGATATTGATCTTTTTTGATATCAGTATAATTTATTCGCCACTACATAAATTGGTTGAAATTAAAAATGCAGTAAACAGAAAATAACGACGATAACGGGGCGGATAGTGGCGAAACGGATCGAATGGGTAAACGACCTTGATAAATTTCTCTTAGTGACTCAGATACAAACACTCTTTATAACAAAGAAGGTTTTCATAATCTCCTTAGTTGAAACCATCTTTTTAATCGCTGCAGCCTGGTTAGACTTACGCAAATACAAAGAAACAAAGTCTTCATAATTTAATAATATTTGATTTTATTTAAAAAAAAAAAGGTATCATTGATGACAATAAATAAACAGCGCTTGAGTGTTTAAAACTGAAATGAGATTATTTAAATAGGTAAGATTTGGAGATGATAGTGTTACTCCTCAAACTTTCAAGGCGTTTGGTAGGAGAAAAATCACATTGAGACAGCTCAGGCATTATTGTATCACTCTAGAAACATTTGTAGAGATGGGGTATTTTCCTTTAGATGAATTCAGCCTTTCTTTCTTGTAACTAGGGAAAGACATTATTAAAGAAGATATAAGTTGTTGGATTAGTACCTAGATACCTACTGATTGAACATGTGAACGTGTGCTCTCAAAGGATAATACTTAAAAACTCCCTGCTGAAAGCTATTGTGCATTTTGTAAGAGAACTATTACTAAGTACCAATTGAGCTGATGCTGTATACTTGCCATTTTAGAGGACATTTTATGCCACTTGATTATGTTAACTAGAAATGTTTGAAATTTGAGCTGAATTACATTGAAATGGCACTGTAGTTACGTGTTAAAAAAGATGAACTTCTATTCTGCATCTAATAGCAATCACTTCATAGAGACGTTTTTATCTAAATCTATCATGGAAATGTTGGTGAATTCAAATACGAGACTCAAGTGTCCTATTTACTGGGGATGCAAAAGACCAGTAATTCTCATTCAGTTATAGACGAGGAGGCATCTTCAGTTCTTTTCTGCGGATGCTATGATTATAAGAATGCAAAGCTTTTGTTAGATTAGTGCCAGATGAAAAATATAAATACATTTTCTACACACATCGTTGCTATTTTTTTATTAAGTACATTCAGTGTTCTTTTTCAGAGCATGTAATAAAGGCACACAGCAGAAAAAGAAGTTTAGACTTAAATCTTAGACTTAGATCTAAGCACATGAAAATATGATTGTATTGATCCAAAGGTTAGATTAACACAAATGCCATTATCAAATTGAAACATAAAAAACAATCCCATTGAAATATATTCAACATAGTCACATGTCAAAGAGACCCCAAGGCAGGGAGTCTCAGCATGGCAAACTAATATGCCTTCTGCACAATAAAAAGACTCACTGCCTTGTTATGTCCTGTTGTGCTATGCAGCAATAACAAGACAATGTGGAACAACTACAGAATCACAAGCAGGAATTGGAACAAACTCCAGTAAGGTTTCAGTGGTTTTATCAGAAGGCTTTAGCTTGACTTTCAATTCTGATGGGCTTCAGTTGTTGGAAACTGGTCTCTCTACTGATAACTTGAGTCTATAGTATATGGATACTTTTTGGTCATTGTGAGCATTTCATTTGGGGCAAAGATACAGATGTAGAAGGGTATAACTTGTAATTTAACACTTTAAAATTCTGCATTATGCTCCATTAAAGTGTTCTATCCCCAGCTGAGGTTTATGGATTAATGTACTGGAAACGTAGTCTAAAGTGTATGCATAGACATATATGGGTTGAAGAACATATGTAAACCCTTAGCTGATCCTTGTTGTTCCAGAAGCAAGAAACCTATTTGAAGCTTGGTCCAAATCTGTGTTAACTTGGAAAAAATGACTTTCTGTCCCCCCAATGGAAATCAAACTGGATCAAACTGCTAATAAATATTCTTAATGGTCTTAATAACCCTTAATAGCAAACTAACCAGCAATTTCACTGCCATTGCATTAAAAAAAAATCATTTTGGAAGCAAATTAGTCCATTTTCTTCTTCCACCCTCTAGAGAATGCCCGCTTGTCTTTTGCGTTGTTCTAAAAGTGAACAGCTTATGACAATATTTCTTATGCGGACCAGTTTCAATTTTTAGGGATAATCATGTGACCCCTTAAATCTCCTTTTCTCAGAGTTGGATAGGTTTAATGACTTAAGTCTCTCCTTGTAACTGACATACCCCATTAACCTTATCATTTTTGTTGCCCTTCTTTGAACCTTTCCCAGCTTTAGAACATAATTTTTGAGTAATGGTGCCCAGAATTAGACAGCATATTGATGGTGGTGCCTTATAAGCAAATTGTACAGTTACAGAATTGTATCCTCTTCTGAAACAATAAAATACCTTGCTAGCTTCAAAATTGGCTTACACGCATTTACTTAATCTATGGTCCACAAGTACTCCCAGATTCCTATCCTTTATTGCCTCGCTCTAGGGTGAAAGATGCTAGCAAATGTTTAGTCCCCAGATGCTCAATATTTGTCCATCCTAAAACTCATTACTTTGTAATGATTGCCTTACCATTTGATATGTGAAGATCAGTATGTAACTTGTCCAACTTCCTCTTTGGACTTTATTTCAATGCATATCTTTGTATACACAGAAACAAGTATTATTTTTATCCTAAACCCTATATTATTTACAAACAAGTTAAACAATGATGGTCCTAACACTAAGCCTTGTTAATATTCCACTGATAATAGTGAACCATTTAGAGTAATAATTGACCACAACTTTCTGGAGATGGACTTTTAGAGAGTTTTTAACCTTTAACAGTCCAATGTTCCCATTTTGGGAACATGTATTAAATAATTTATTATATTATTACATTATTAATTTATTATTTAATACATGTTCCCCAAAATGGGAACGCTGGACTGTTAAAGGTTAATCCATTGACAAGGTGGACTTTCCAGACCAATAGGCCTTAGTTTATAGAAAAGATATTTGCATGGTACAGTGTCAAATGCTTTTGTAAACAACTAAGTTATTATATTCACATCCACTCCTCTATCCAAGTTTTTCCTGATCTCACCATACAGGGGGAAATTCAATTTTTCTGGCAGAATCTTTCTTCTCAAAAACAATGCTGATTACTAGTAATAACACATTTATTAATCATATACTCCTGTATACAATCCTTCCTTTACAAAAAAAATAAATAAAAAAAACAACTGAAACTACCTGTTCAGCTGCCCCTCCACCACAGTTCCTGTCTCTTCTAGCTCCTCCTCTGTAGCCAATGGCAATCTGTGCACCACTGCAGTGCACCAATTAGAAGCAAGTCTCACCAACAAGGGTGTGAGTGTTTACCTGGAGAGAAGTGCTCTTGACTATTTTTATAGTGTACTCTTTATTCATAGAAGTCCTGATTTTCATTGGTTTGCATTTGTTTTGACGTATTGCATACATGCTGTATATGTTGCACTATAAAAATACCAAGAAGATCAAAAGAGAAGAAACCAAATGCATTAAAGTATTATTCTACCAAGAGTTGCTCAAGTATTTACAAGATTAGTTCAAGTGAATCACAACCACAGCTGAAATAATGAGAAAAACAGCTGATTAAATGGAATTTAATACATGTCATAATATTAAAAAGGCATACAGGATTTCTCAAATTCTTCTACCTTTCATATTATTAGTATTATTATTAGTAATAATACTGCTCTTCTTTGCTGTCTAAAACCTATTCTGCAGGTCTTTACACATGGCAACTAAATTCATTTGATGTCTGGGGTTCCTTTTCCCTTAAAATGATTTTTTTTTTACTTTTTCACCCATTTTTTCCCCAATTTTTGCTACAAAAATGGGTGAAAATGTCAAAAATTACATTTTCGACCTTCCCGCCACCATTTTACGACCATTCTTGGTTGTTTTCGGGCGAAAGGGGGGGGGGGGTTGAAAGTGTAATTTTCTACCTTCTCACTCATTTTCAAGGCAAAAAACAGGTGAAATCAGTTGAAAAGTCAATTATGTAGCACTTTGCAGAGGTTCGTCATTCACTTCTATCCTTGCTCCATTGAGCTTAAAATATAGTTTCCCTATTCAATCAATTTTTGGATTGTGGGAGGAAACTGGAGTGCCCAGAGGAAACCCATTAAAGTGCAGGGAGAACATATCAACCTCCATGAAGATGAAGTCCAGGGTGGAATTGAACCCAGAACCCATCACTGCAAGAGCCACCGTACTGTCATGGGGAGGAGGGAGGGTGGGAGTTTGTGGGCATCCAAGCACAAACCAATAATAATTCAGCCTAAAAGATGTGAACTGCATAGCAGCCATGCCAGCCCAAATATCAATTCTCTTTTTCTGCTGTTATTTCTTATTTCAACATATTTGATAAAGATTGAAAAGAAGGGAAAATGACATACCATTTACCAAACACTCAAATACTGTCAGTTATTTACAAAAATTACTACTTAAATAAGTTTTGTATATGTATACAACATAGGTAATAAATGTCCTCTCACATAGCTAAAAAAACAAAACAAAAGTAAGAGATATTTGTATATAGCAAGAGATTGTTTAGGAGCCCACACATCCCCAACTGCATTTAAAAGCAATTATAAGCCTTTTAACCTTAATAGCACTCTGAATAAAACACCTCTGCAAGGTTTCTCAGCAAATATTGAGTTAGACATTAGACTATACCCACTCTTTAAAATATTATTACTACTGTTATTATTTAATTTCAACAAACCATACCGTTTTATCTGTACTGATTAGGCGTCACCATTTTTCCACGACTGAGCAGATTTGAACAATATCAATGTATTGTACAAAGGAGATTTAACTGATAGGCTTTTATTTGTTTTGTAGAAGAATGCAGGGCTGGCTTTTCCCCCCTTACCCTCAACAATTACATTTCTGTCTCTATTTGGTACAATATTTAATTATACCAAGGCAATATTTTTCTTTAGATTTACTAAGAAATGTAAAATACGTCTTTTTGATTTTTTTTTAATATGATTAATATTTTAGTATGAAGAAAAAAGCAAATTAAAGAAAACTCTCCAACCTTAGGTCAACAGTGCCTGTTTAAGATAACTATCATATTCCATTTCATTCAATGCACCGTCTTTTTTCAGAATATTAATGGGGAAAAAAGTGACAAGAATGACTTAGACATTCATGTCAGGAGAAAGGGTCATCTCTTGGCAGTGGGATGTTAATTCACATCCATTAATGAAATTTATCCTCCTTACTGTCTCCTGTTTTTAAATAAAAAAAGGAATTTTTTTAAGTGAACATCGTGGACTTTACACAAGAGCTAGAAGGGCCATAGGGGCAGGCCGAGGTAAGAGACTGACAATCTTGAGGTGATTAAGGAGACTCAAAGGCTAGGTAGACCTACAAAATGAATAACTATGGACCCAGAACCATGCCATAAGGCTCGATGGCTTGTGATTTGCAAGTTGATAAGACAAGAAGATTAATAATGCTGCATGATAATGGCTGCTCCCCCTCAGCTGGGGAGATGATAATGATCTGATATTGCTGTAGGAGCAGTTCAGTGTGCAGCAGAAAGGAGGGTGCAAATTCACTCATCCCAATTGGCCCTGAGGATATAGAGATTTTGAAAAATGGGAAATGCAGTTACGATTTTAATTAGATATAAAGTTTTTAATAATTTTGCTGAAATGAGGACTTCAAAGAACATATTTTGCAACATTCAGGCCCATAACTCCTGAGTGACAGTTTTGGTTAATTTGCAAGTTTTCAGATCAAACTTTGCCCCTGGCTTCATGCTGAGGGTAAAGTAAAATGTCAATTTCTCTCCTCAGTGATACCAAGCATCTTATTTAGGCAGGTGTGCTGGATTCTCTAACTGTACACATTAGATGAACAAAACTACATTCGTTTTTCTTTTCTTTTTAGCGCACAATATAAATAGGTCTCTGTTGTAAAGAAAATCAATCAAAAAAGAAGATGGTTCATGGCGCTGTAGAAAATGTATGTATGAAAGGGTAAGAATGTAAGTAGTGCATATAAGGTATTACTCGATGAAAATATGTTTGGCATGTGTTATGCTAGAATGATTGTAGTGATTACATAACTTACTAGATCAGGTAAGCAATACATCTTAGACTGAGAAATAACCCACATTTTTATTTGTGCACTGCTCATTTCAAAGGTAAAAATTAAGATTTTATTTTTTTTTGTTTTAAATCAAATTACTACTTTTGAAAAGTTAAAAAATTGCATATTTACTTGCATTTTGTATACTCTTAATTCTAGTCTTGTTTTCAAAACGCAAACAAAAAACAAACTCAGATACAAAATGCATTAATTGGTGAAACCAGTAATTTTACTACATAAATGGAGAAAAGAAATCCTGAAATGTGGTGAAGAACAGCCTAATGTCAATTTTCTGTACTGCAGTGGTATAACCATGATATCTGTGTCTATTTCCCTTGATGTTACACTAAGCAGAGTTCCAAACAGCTGCAGCACTACTTACATGCTGGAAGGTACTATAAGTGCTACACCAATATCTATATTCTGAAAATTGAATGCAAATTAAACTATGCTCCTCTTCCTGTTGGTAAATATTCCATAACATGGGGAAGTAACTTTGCAAATGAAGTGAACCTCTACAATAAATTTAAAGGGCACTAGAGACAAAAACTTTTTTTTTCAGTTTTTAGCGTTTGGCCTAACATTTTTAAAATACATTTCTCTAATTCTCTTCTGGGACACAGGACCATTGGGATGGGGGGGGGGGGGTAAAACTCCCTTCCACAGGAGGTAGGACACTAGAAAAAAGTTTGGACTCCTCCCCTAGGGGCTTTACCCCTGACACAGGAAGAGATTAACCAGTTTTACTAGTGTCCTTACTCCAGGAGGTAGCGATCTAGACCTCTGTCCAGCAATTTTTCAACACTAGATGCCGCCAAGGTAGTTACCAAGACTTCGTCAGTGGCAGTACGATGACAACTATGGTTGAAACACTGGATGGCTGATCCCTCATCTAAGAGATCATTTATATCCATCCCCTTCAAGGTTAAAATCCTATTTGGTCCTGACCTAGACAAAATTATAAGTCAGACAACCGGAGGGAAGAATACACTTCTGCCACAAAACTTAAACACAAGCCAGTGGATTTTGTCCGGAAGTAAAGAACGTACTCGTCCTCATCTGGCTCCAATTATGGCAATTTCAAGCGATCCTTTCATAACCCAGGCCCCACTGCTCAAAACACTTATAGACCAAGATTCCAAAATAAGGGAAAGAACCCTTGGTGGAATGAACTGCTACTCAAACACATAGGGGGTAATTCACGATAGTGCAAAGTGAGGTATGGAGTCCTCGCCTCACTTCGCACTGACTGATATGCACTCGCTGATGTCCGCATGCAGGACATCAGTGAGCGCATATCAGTCAGTGCGAAGGGAGGCGAGGACTCCGCACCTCACTTCACACTATTGTGAATTACCCCCATAGTTGGTCCTGTCTCTCACATATCTTTCTTCATTACATCATTTGATCCTGATGGAAAATACAGTCTCTACAATCCCTTGGTAGAGAGCCATAACAAAGAATTTACTACTTCACAGCAGTATTTAAAAACTAACTTAGTGACATCATTTAGGTGTGTCAGCAATATTGCCTCAAAAAAAGCGGCCCCAACAGATCATTGGAAAATTAATCCTTCTGTATTTTGCCTACCTGGTTACATACATTATTGTTTTTATATATATAGTTTTCCTTCCGTTACATTCTGAGTTATTGAAAATCTGCTGTTACCTAATAGCAAAAGTCTCCAACCTGATAAGTGGATCAGAAGAAAATTCTTTGACTTTCAAGCTATGATGTGCTTTCTTGTCTTTCAGAGAATGTTTTCTTATTTTCAGCAGCTAATTGTAACAGGTGCAGGAGGAACTGAACAATTCTGAATTTCTGAGAGTAGTCTGGAAATTTAGTAGATAATAGCAGGGAAAGGTAACAATAATTGTAATTATATAATACTGGAAAATGTTTTTGGGATGAATATTGACATTAAACTAAAATCTTCTTAAATTAGCACTATTTAAATCATTGTGCATTACATGTTTATGCTGTCTTATCCATGCTTGTAATTAAAATAGTTTATATGTATTTTGTACATTTTAGAAAACATCTCTAATAAGGCATTACTTCTATTCAACTGTTTATCACTAGTTGTGCTGATTTGAATATTCAGTGTACTGGCAGCTGAGTGATTAGACAGAATGCAAATTCCAAACCGGAATGCATAACAATATTATCAATAAAAATCATTTTGCATTTTAACTAATTCGTAACTATCAACATTAACTTATTTGTTAATATTCATATATTATGAACCTAATATAATCAGAATAGGGGTTTAGTCTCCCTTTAATATTGTAAATAGACTTATAAACTCAGCAATGCAGAAATCATTAAGATTATTAAACAGGCAAACTAGGCTAACCATATATTCAAATTTGTATTATTTTGCTTTTTTAGTTTTTTAGAATCAGCAATGGGTAGTTAGGATTTGTATTAATTTCACAAGATCCAACACTCAACTCTTGGTGAAAACTCTATACATCTGGAATGGTCTATACCAGGGATGGCCAACCTTTTGAACTTGGTGTGTCAAAATTTGGCAAAAAAAATGAGCATAAACTCAGGTGGTGTGTCACTTCAAGAAAAATACAGGGGCGGGGCAACTCTCCTACTGAGAGCATGGCATGAATGGCACCATAAAGTGTGTCAGCATAAGTATCTCGACATGTCACCACTGACACACGTGTCATAGGTTAGCCATCACTGGTCTATACAGAGGAGAGAGAGGAAATACAAACTGTAAACTGAACATCTCATTGTGCTCAGGGAAAAACAATTGCAGACAATGTGTGATAAAGTACTACAGATCAGATCATGCTCAGCAAGTGCTGACAATCACTGGCAGGACAAGTTTAATTGTGCCCTAGACAACAATCCCAAAATTCTCCTCTCACCAGCAGTTTCCCCTCCATTATGCCCCATATAGTGCAGTATTCCCCTCATAGTACTCCATACAATGTAGCATTTCCCCCCACCCCATAATGCCCCAAACAGTGCAGCAGTACCTCCATATATTGTCAGACAGTGCAGCAGTACCTCCATATATTGTCAGACAGTGCAGCAGTACCTCCATATATTGTCAGACAGTGCAGCAGTACCTCCATATATTGTCAGACAGTGCAGCAGTACCTCCATATATTGTCAGACAGTGCAGCAGTACCTCCATATATTGTCAGACAGTGCAGCAGTACCTCCATATATTGTCAGACAGTGCAGCAGGCAAATGAGGTTTAGGGTGATGTGGCTTCTTTTTACCCCCAACCACCCTTTCAGGTGATGAAATAAGAACCAAAACTAAAACACAGGGGTCTGTGCAAATTTAAAATGCTATTTGGTAAAAAAATGAGAACGCCTGGTTTAAGCAAAAAAGTGGTAGTGCAACTACCCCCAGTTTATTTCATTTCATAAAGGATACCTTACCCAAAATGTGTAGTGTGCTTCAGTAAACTGGGTAGTTGCACTGCCTCCCTTTTTCCTTAAACCAGGTGCTCTCGTCTTTTTATAGCTGTTTGTAGTCATTGACATACCAGTGTTTTAGGTCATGTTCTCTGATTGAGTTCTCAATACAATTGTTGGTAAGAGAATATTACTGTTTATGTATGATTAACACAATATCAGTAAAAACTAAAACACAGCGGGAATGTCATACCCATGGCCCTCCAGCTGCTAGGTTCTTTGTAAAGCTGCATCTTCACATAGAACATCTGGATGTGGAGTATGGGAGTTGCAGTTCATAGCAGCCTGAAGACACAAGGGAGTTAACAATCTATTAACATTTGTCCCTAAATAAGTGTAATGAAATTGCAAGCATATGTTTATACAGTACGTTCATACATGTTTTATTCAGTAGCTTGCAAACGTGAGCTGTCATTTCCTAGATTAAGCACTGGGAAAGGTTTCATATAAAGATAATGGAAGGCTAGCAACTCTTTATTTAAATGGCTGATAACTGCTTGTGCATCACTTGGATATTCAGACATAGGTTATTTTTAGCCATCACTGTAGTTACTTTATATGTAAGTAAGAGAGGTTCCTATCAAACACTGCAAAGAAAAGAAAATACGTCCAACTGCAAATTATCTTAGAGAACTGCTATCTACAGCAAAGTAAAAGTTGTATTTAAGGTTAATACTCCCTTTATGGACGCAATCCAGAAATGCATAGCTGTGTGTCTGTTCATTAATCATATCATGTCACAACAGGAAATAAAACTATAGAAATTGGGCAGTCATAAAATGAAAACAAAACAAGTCAAACATATCAATGTATTGATGATGTTTCGTCCATTAATAAAGTGCATACACTCAATATTTCCCCTTCATAATGTTGCTTCTTTTTGCTTCATTCTTGCTGTGTTTGTTTTTATCCTACATGGTAAAACCAAAAATGAAGTCTGTATGATTCTTACATCTTGTTTATAGATTGCAATACATCAATTCCTTCAAGACCAAATAAAAGCACAAGGCCACAGGTATGGAACTCCAAGGTGACTTTTAATACCCTAATAAATTACAGAAGGGGGTATATCCCTTATAATACATTTACACATTTAAGCCTGTTTTCCTAAATTGGTAAGGGTAGTTAGTAAAGAAGCTTCTCAGTTTCAGCACTTGTTTGTAGTGTCACCTGGAATCCTTTAGTTTATGGTTGTACTATTATGCTCTAGCTTGTTTAGCCTCCACATTTCTCATGGATCAGTCTAATGTATTCAGTTGCAAGATAGAGTCAGTTGTAAACAGAGATCTTTGATAACCGCATCTTTTATAAATTCATTATTTTGTCATTGATCATGCATGACTACTGCAAGCACAAAATTGAAAGAGGCTAAGGGGATATCTATATAATATTATTTATTTAATGTTAGCGATGTGGTGTTTGGGGTCTGATCCAACAAAATCCAACAATGTAAATCCGAGGTTTGAATTTCTTTTTTTTTTTAATATTATTTTTATTATATTAAGGTTTGAATTTCATCAGATTAAATAAAATAATTACAGACCAAAAGAAACCAAATCTAAAACACATATGTTGGATTTTTTTTTTGCCCTAGTCTCTTTTCCAAACCTTCCTGATCCTTTAGATCTTGCTGAAAGTATAAGCTTTGAACTGAAACACTGTAAAAACAGCAAAAAACATGTTACAAAAAAAATGACCAAACTCACTTATACCCATCAGTGCAGAGATGTGGCTCTCAACCAGGTTTACAGTATATGTGTCCTTACCCTGTTTGATGTTTTCTATTCTGATGAAGTAATCCTAGACAGGCCCATGTTGTCTGTTAAACCCTTGCTCCTTCACCCATGACGTGTTCAATGGCTCTTAAATCTTTGCCCACAACATAGTCCAGTGGAAGGATACCTGTTTTCAGCCACAACATAATCCATGGAAGGCCATCATCTTCTTTATAGATCTGCCAGAGTCCAGGGGGTCTTGATAAATTGTTAACACATCTGCCTCACCACAAAGGAAAAAAATGTGTTGATTTCATTAATGTAGGATATTTAGTTCCCACTCAGTTGTAGTGGCAAAGGTTCAAGAAAGATTAGCCACAGACTCCAGAACAATGTAAAAAGTAGGTGGCCTTAAGCCAAGAAATGTTTAAACTCATTTATAATGAATTGTCTTCTGGGTATCTTTTACTCTTTAAGACAAAATAATTTTCTTACATGACAATGGATGTTTTGAGATTCTCAGTACTTGGCAGAATTAACAATAAACAAGATAATTTGAAGTTAGAATTTGTACCTTGCCCAAAACAACTGTGCATTTTTCACATTTTATTCTTTACAGTTTTTATTATTAAGTAGCGCAAAAGTCAGCACCTTATTTTGCATTGAGGTTTCTATCCTCTCTGGTGTTCATTATATGTAACTGACCAATAAAAATAGTTATATTTATTAGTGAGAAATGTAACAGGTTCACAATTAGAAAAAATAAATAGAAGTGCTAGATACAGCAATTTGTTCAATGACTTTTTGTTTGTAGAAGAAATCATGGGTTTACCTGTATCATTTCAGAAGACCCGGCAGCATGTGAGTTAGAAGAACATATATATGGTCTTGCATATCCAGCTTATGACCCACACAAACATCTTTTCTATTGTAAGGCTGTACATTTAGATCTTCAACACAGGTTATCAATAGCCTAAAATTTAGGGTCAGACTGAAGATATAAGTTTTTTAATTAATATTAAAAACCAGGGCAGTGTGTAGATTGATAGAGTCATGTAAAAAGACCAATGTCAAAAGAAGAATTTACATTGTTACATTTCTCATTTAAGAAATATTTCTTACCACTCTTGACAATTGTAAATGTTCACATACTGTATGCGACAGAGTTTCACTGATTAAACTTGTTCTTTCTACTGGTGCACATAAATGTAGCTGTTGTAGGAAAAACCAGGTGGAAAAGAGTCTTTAGAGGTTAGTTTCCTTGAGGTCAATTAAGATTAGAATCTAAAAGGAATGACTAACATGAAAGCTTCCCCCTGGGCCACCTTTAAAAAGTCTTATTGGATACTGCAGGGCCAAAGCAGAACATCTAGGACCAGTACTAAATATAGACTTTGTTTAGGACTGATACCCATCCTCATTGCACATATGGAAACTTTTCTGGAATTTTTTTTACCGGCACACGAACTAGGACATCACCTCTAACTCGGATGTATAATATTTACTTGCTTATATGATTTTCTTATGGTTGGATGGCAATTAGGACTGTACACTGTACTTACAATTCAAACTGGTTGTTTTTATTTTAATTTATACAAATGGGATATACATCTGGAAGAAAGCATAAAGAGGTAGAAAAGAGGGATGAAAAATAAGAAAAGATACTGATATATTTTGGCAGACAATTTTGGCAAATTATCCTTTTTGAAACAAATGCATCCACACTTAACCAACTCAAGGTAAAATATTAACTAGAAGAAGAAAGTTTCAGAGCTCTTTCCTGGTCTGGGAAGGAAGAGGAAGGAACATTTTCATTCAATATATGCTTCCTCACACAATACCAAATGAGGTCTAGGTGTTTAGTATTAAAGCAGTATTACTATTATTAAATAAAATGCATTCTTGAAATCTTGCACCATTGTCTGGAGAATAACTTGGGGGTTTGATGGTAAACATTCAATTTTAATTTGAAGGTGGTGTCCACATCTTGAGACAATGTTTTATTGAACACAATTTCAGCCTCACTCAAAAAAGCTATTGTTTATAGGCATGACAAGGAATATCTTTAGTGGAATGGACTCATTATGTGTCCAACTGTTCTTCATAGCTTTCTATGGCTACCTGTGTGGTTTTCCCCATGATTCTCACTGCTTCTATATCATCCTAGGAAGCAATGATCACCCTCCTAAAGGGCCAGAGACCTTCCATTCTACATTGGACATACATCACTCTGCTGATTACAAGAAGCAGATAACTGGCTGCCAATGACAAAGTAACAAATTTACCAAATTTTTTATATCTATTGATGGAAGAGTAAAAGTGAACTTGTCCCTTCAGTTGCTTTCACTCATGGACTGCTATGTTAATCATAGCCTAAATGGATAGTTTAGGTAAGCCATATATTTCACCACCAGCCTCTAATTCCAGTCAAATATTCGTATTTACAAAGCAATACACAGCAATAATTTCTAGCAAATCTCACAGCTATGACTTTGAAAAATACAGAAAATAAAAAAATAAAAAATTAATTTATGTACAAACATTGTTTGCTGGGTTAATGAAATTTTGAAAGATCTCTCTAAATCAGTATCTATAAATTGATTATGTTATTTCCCCTGATGAAATGAAAGGCAATGCTGCAGGGACTATCAGTTCCTGAAACATACTGATGTCAAGTTTAAATTAAAATAAAAAAATACTGGTACCAAATAAAGGTTGGAAGTAGCACAGGTAAAATCAAACTATCCATCAAGAGTGGGAGTCAGTCAAAGTAGCAACTTCACCAAGGTGTACTATGACAAATTCACATGTTTTACTTCAACAGATTGAAGTGGAAAATTAGGGGGGTTGATGGGAGGACTCATACAGTTTGACTATGCTGCACTATGAAAGAAACTGCATTCAACATTCTTCGCTATGGGAATCCGCTGCTCAATATGTAGAGAATTTGTGACTTTCAGAACAATTTCACTTTGGCAGTTGAATTCCTATTTTGATAAATAAGTCCCTGGACCAGTTTTATTTATGTGTTTCTGTTCTAGGGAACGAATTTGTTCTGAAATACCATTTCCATTTTGTTGAACTGTTAGCTTTCATACAGCTTGGACAGCAGCCCAAACCAGAGAACGGTCCACTTTAAGCCTCACTGCTTGTATTAAACATAGTTTGGCATTACTGTAACAGACACAGCAGCAATAAGGAAAGAAGCAGAATTGTAACATAGTGAATATAAACTTGCAGCTGTCAGTATCAATTCAATTATATGAAACCATCCTTGTCATAAACAAATGATAGAGCATTACTTTGTTAGTTAGATATATCAAATATAATAAAACAAGGACTTGCTGAGTTATTTTGTAATCTAATGGGTAATACATAGCTGTATATGGCAAGAGGAAAAAGCAATGTCTAAATGTATCTGAGGCTGCAGACTAGTTTATTTTCTGCAATAATATTTTATTCATTTATTATTGTTTTGTTCACAAGCGATAATATTACTAGAAGACACCTGTCTATTTATTGCATGCAAAATAAAAAATCTATCCTGTATAGGACACAGAATTTAGTTAAATATTTAATATTGTATTGTCTTTTGTCAGGTCTATTGAAGTGCCTGTTATTCTGGGCCCTCCTGCAGGGTCTGCTGTATTTATAGCTAACTCTCCCGTGGACACAATTTAACCTTTATATGTTCATGGCAATGTTACAGTCTGTAGTTTTACTATTAGGTATTAAAGTGGTAACATACATAATACAGTAACATGTATCAAGTCCATAGAGTTCAACCTGTGTAAAACAATGTAATTAATAAACCTGAGGAAAAAGGAGGGGAGGCCATTTTCAATTCTGCCTTGCACGGGAACCTTTAGTTGTGAACCCATTGTGGAGATTAAACTACATTCTTTAATCAAATAAGAAAGACAAATCCCCACCTCCTTTGGTAAGTGACTTCACTAAGAAAGACAAACCTCCACTGCCTTTGGTAAGTGCTTTCGCAGTGTCCTGTTGGTCAACCATACTAGATAAGAAAAGTTTGTTAGATAAATATAAACATTTCTATGTCCTAACCATTTCCAATCAAAATCACCTCTTTTGTAAGGTAAAAAAGCCAATATATTTAACCTTTCAGTATACTTGTATATAGTAAACTTGAAATTGAATGCTTACCACCAAACCCCTAAGTTATCCTGACAATGGTGCAAGATTTCAAGAATGTATTTTATGTAGAGTGGACCCAAAATGCTACAGTATGAAAAAGTAATGCATGAACTGTTGCACATTCTTTTTTGTTCTTAACAAAAAATAATTTAATCACTATTTCTGTTTAACAGAGGTTCCAGAGAGTTCTGAACTGGTAGGTACTTTTATGGCAGAGATTGCCTGTCCCGAATGGAGAGTGCCTCCTGTGGAGAGCATCAGGAGGCGTAAAGCTGAACCAACCAATCAGATCCTGTCATGATCCTGGAGCTGACAAAGGCACTGTAGTAGCTGTCAGGGTGCTTCTGTGCCAGCGAGTCTAAGCAGAATGCAGTGCCTAGGAGCCTTTAGATATGCTAACTTAGCCAGGAATAGTCACTTAGGGCCTGCAGACTATTTTTAAGTGTAGGTGTGAAAAAAGTCTAGTTCAGCAGAAGAAGAGGAATTTTAATTAAAGGATCCTGAAGCAGAACACAGGCAGCAGGTACACTATACTAGGGAATTATAGAGAACAATAAAGAACTTCAATTGCTTTGATAAAGGAAATGTGTAAAACAAGGCTTTAATACCCAGACTTCCCCCAATTTTCCTATAGTTAACCCATATACATGCTGTATTAGCAATTAAAATCAGAACATTTTCATGTATTTAATTTTGTAATTCGACAGGACATATTTTTAATATTACAGAATTATTTAGAACTGGTTTCAGTTTGTTCTGCATTCAAGTTGACAATTATGGTCAATTTTAAGAAATGACATAGCTCAACATTTACATAAGTCACTATTAAATAAATTAATCACTGAAATTACTCTAGCATTTACAGCAAGTGTCAGGTCTGGTAGAAATCAAATGGGTCACTAATTAGCATTTTGCCCAAATTAACTACTGTTTTTAAATTTGTTCCCTAGTACTAAACAAATACCAACAAAGAAGATAAATAGACAACCGCTTTTATTGGAATACTGTTCAATACAAGAGAAAAAAATATGTACTCTGTTAATCTATTGTTATGTGGAGTTTATTGGTCTCACCTGTTGAATCTTTATACTGATCCAGATAATAGATTTACTGAGGTGAAGTCAAAAATGTAAGGAATATTCCATTTTTAAATACTAAAGGAATTATTAATTCAGTGATGCGCTGAGAAAATGACTGATGGAATAAATGAAAACAATCATGAACAGTATTATTAAAGGGGCAGTTTAGTCTGAATGGGGATCATACTGCTCCTTGTCAATGGAGAGAGCAAGGAGATGACTTCTTTTTTATCCATAACGGTGACAATTGGCTACAGTGCTGCCAAGAAGAACTCCGGATGCAGGGCTAATGCAATCTTAGTGCTTACGGTAGGTTTCAGGTACATGTTTTTTAATAAGTTTCATTTGCAATATTTATTTCAATTTACTTTTTGCTTTCTTTTCCTGTTTAATGAAAAAACAAAACATAATTCTCAACCAAAACAGATGCCAATATCAATATTATGATTGAGATTTAATTGAACTGTAATCAGTTTCTGTGCACCTATATATGGATATGGGTGGAAGGGGAATACTCACTTTTTAGAGGTTAATGACCAGCAAAACGTTTTATTTTCTATTTGTATAGGATAATACAGCTACAATAACACACTTTATGCCTGAGTGGCAACAAACACTATCCAACAGAGATATGTGCCTAAGAATACTAAGCAAGGGACGTCTAGAAGAAGGGACTAAATATGCATAGATGAGTATATTCTGGAAAATTCAACTTTACTGAAGAATTATGTGTAATTACATTACAAACCTAACATAAAAAAATTAGAATTTAACAACACCATGAAAAACATGAATAAGGCAAAACTAAAATGAAATATTTAAAGGCAAAATATACTGCCGCATAGGCCTGTAGCAATTTACAGCGTACATTGCAGAATAGTAAAGAGCAGACATACATGACTTTCTGAAAATGGAATGAAGCAATGAAGAACTATTCGCTCATGTGTTACAATTTCAATGATAAAAGTAAACACATATACTTATTTTTGTATGTAAAATTACATAAATGAGTTAAATATGCACTTAGAAGAATAAATATGGCTGGTTCATAAGTGAATAAGGACCTCATTATCCATAATTGTTTACCCAAATCTTTTCCTTGGATGTAGATAATTAAGATATCAGGATTTTTCTAGTAAATATTTATCAGTCCAAAATGTAAACATATTTTTGTACTATTGTTGTAATATTTTATGTCATATGGTAGATTCTATGTTTTATATCAGGTTACTAGAATTTATCTATCTAATCTATGTGTATCTATCTGTCTGTATCTATCTGTATTTATCTGTCTGTATCTATCTATATTTATCTGTCTGTATCTATCTATCTGTCTATCACAGTGGTGAACTGTATCAATTTCATGCATCTATGGGCCAATTTACACTTTGATAAATATGCCTCTAAAGGTATCCCTGCCTATCCAGAAACTATCCACCCTGCCTATCCAGAAACTATCCACCCTGCCTATC
>WMED01001024.1:8420-24801 GCA_019650415.1 Pipa parva
CCCCCCCCCCCCTTATTTTTGCAGGCTCATGTGGCCCATTCAGAGATAGTTAGAGAGCCAGATGTGGCCCGCGGTCCATACTATACCCAGGTCTGCTGTATATTATATTAGCATTTTCAGCATTAAAAGTAACCATGTAAAGATTAACAAAAAAAGAACATAAGGATTCGCTTGAAATCTGAATGGCAAATATTTTTGGTATCAGATTATTGTTTAGGGGGACGAGGAATAGGAAATGGTGGAAGAGTGGAAAATTTGTAATACATAAAATTGCTTTATTGTTGAGCAGTTAGATAATGTACTGCAATGATGTGCTATTTATATAGCATTTCAGTTCCTCCATCCATCTTCCTCATAATATACAGCAGTTCACTGCTAATGTGCTTCTGAAAGCCTAATGTGCTTTACTGGATAAAAAGCTGGAACTGAGTTACAGTTAGCAACTTCCCTAACAAATAAAGGAATTCGGTACATAAATATATATATACTGTATAGTATCACTTGCTTGGATGTTAGTCTAATAAAAAAGGTATAACCAATACTCATTGTTTTGCATCTGTGGACTAACACGACCACCATATATATATATATATATATATATATAACATTAGATTAAGAACAGCACTTCCAAAATAAAACATAGAGTGCACAGTTAAAATGTAATACAATAATTAAAAGTACCAGCACTCCCATAGAATCAATAAAGTGAACAATTTTATTCTCAGTATGCATCACGCTAACAATTTGCCCCCCTTTGGAGTCTTAACAAGACCTTGATAAAGAGGAGCCAAAACATTGGTATGGTGCATGTTGATAATAAAAATTAATTTTTTAAATTCCATTTTTTCTGATTACAATATACAGATATACAATTATTATATACATATTGTAATTTAGATTTAATCATTTAGATTGTGTGCTCTAATAATTGTAATCATTTAGATTTAGATTATAAGCTCTACTGGGCAGGGACCTCCAACTTTTTGTGACAACCACAACCTAGCACTTAAAATGAAGTATCCTTGTGATATTATACTTATATTGTGTAATGCTCTTTTCCCATGTCTGTATTATATTTGTATTGCTGAATTGTACAGCGCTGTGTAAATTTTTGGCGCTTTATAAATAAAATTAAACATACATATATACATATATTTACGTATATATATTTACACAAATTATTTTTACTGCCTACTATATATATCCGAATATGTTTATTTTATGGTCAGTTGATTTTTGTTAATTACCCCATTAAGACCTACCAGATGTAGAGATATTGCACTCAGGAATACATGCACCTCTCTCTAATATGCTTGGGTTTTTATGAAGTAAGCAGCTTAACACAATCTATTGTCTGCATGTGATACAAGAGTCTAATAACTATAACTGTAGCATCATATAATAATTCCTCATGGGGATTTTCATCTCTAACTAATACATTCCATTTTCTTTTTACCCAAGTTCTTCCACCTTATCATTCTTTTGGGATCACTGAGTAATATAGGTGCCCCAAGACAAGACTTGAGCAATAACTTCTTATTATATATGGGATTTATTCTGTAGCTTCCAGAGTGTTGAAGAAATTAGTAAAAAATTTAAGCTTAAACAAATGCAAGGATTCAAAAATACCAAAGAATCAGCTAAACAGCCAAAGGTGTCATCATTGACAGTTAGGATTATGTGCTTCACTTGGCCAGTCAAACGATGACTCATTGGGAAGTCTGGAATTTTATCCTCTCTTTACTTCTCAGTCTTCAGACGGAGTTAAGAGGCGTAATAAGGAAATGAGAGAAAATCTACCAGTATCACAAAGGAATGTGCTACACTACAAGACTATTTTCTATAGTCTTATTCAATCATGTAATGAACAGTTCAGATGTGGATCCTGGTGCAATTTGAATCCTTTGGAAAGATTGGTTTACCTACTTTTGGCAATGCATATTTTGGAAGCTTCATCTGTACAAAGTCATTCCTGCGATAAGACACATAATATTTACTTCGGTTTCCTGCTGTTGTCTGCAAAAAGAACAAAGGAATTTTTATGACCTACAGCCAAAGAATCAAAGAAAAAGCAGTCCTTCATGCTAAACAGTCTGAACAAGAGACAATGCCGTTTATTCCTTTTGGAACATACACAAATTTTTTGGAGAAAGATATTATGGGGAATATTTATCTAAGTCGAATAATGAACTGGCAGGTATAGGGTTATCGAATTTGCATAAAATAGGGTAAAAAAAATTGTCATCACCGATATCACTATTAAGCTAGCTCCATGAGACTAATTTTGTCGCTGAAAAATGTTCGCCAGACCAAGGGTGGAGAAAACCCATTATTCTCTATGGGAGATGGTTGTGCAACATTTTCTAAGTCCAGTAACTTCTTGTTGCAAAAAAAAGTCTCCGATATCGAAAATAGTAACAATCAAAAATGCACTCCATTGAAAGCTATGGAAAAAGGGGTGGATTTAACACAGAGGCAATTTTAGGTATCAGTCTTTTTCAGTTACAAAAAGATTTTAGGGGCCACTTCATAAATCGGTCGCAATTGGAAAAAGCTTTGACTAAGAACATCAGCAAAAATGTGTCGAAAAGCTGCACAAAAAATTGAAAAGCAGTGATTAGGTCAAAATAACCTTGATAAATATCCCCCATGTGTGAATTAATCCAGTGCAGCCTTAAAGGGACATTATTTCCTCTGAAATTAAATGCATAAAATGAGTTATCCAGTATATTCATTGAAGAAAACATCTTAATAAGACATTACTGTTGCACTTCACTTTAATAGCCGATTAACAACGGTGCTAATTAGAATGTTCAGTGCACCTGCAGCAGACTTATCAGACACAATGCAAAATCCAATCAGATGCAAGTAAACGGACCATGTAGGGTCCAAGGGGCAGGAATAACTGCAAAATTGAATTTTGTCTATGAGACATTACAATAAGAATGTATAACTTTATCAATTAATTATTTTGAATTATAACCAAACAGCTTGCATCTGCCAAAGATCTCACTAATTATTTACATGAACTATAAACCTTAATCATATGGGGGAGGGTGGGGGGGGAGGGGGGGTAGTGTCATTTTAAGATAATATGGGATATTCCAAGAGTTTAATCTGGTGGCTGTAAGATACCCTTCACCCCTATGATGTGATGTTATGTCATTACCCAAGCCTCATTAGGCTTTCTTATAAATTCAAGAATTTTTTTTTTTTAGAAAAACAGCACTGCTTTGCATACATTGACTATTGTGAGCTAAGGGGACACCTCAGTACATTTCATTGCCTTAATAAATCAGTACTCCTAGTTATTTTTCATTTCACTCATGACGCTTATTTTTTAACATGATAGCTATTGTCCATTGTCTTGTGAAGGTATTATCTACTCCAATGAAAAGCAGAACCTCATTTTTCAATGACATGAGTTTATTTATTTCCTCCTCTTCACATAAAATATTTATTGAACAAGAGACAAATCGACCGATATGAATTATGCATTCATAACTAAATATATATAATTTCCTCAAACGTGTAAATGATCTTGAGACCTAAATGCCGGATGAAAAAGAAGTTATATTGAGATCACATTGAGTTTTACTTGGAATTTATATCCCCAGCAGGAACCATGTTTGCCCTCAAGTTTTTATAAATCACTTAATATGTTGGCAATGTTCAGTTTATAAAGAGGAGAGACATTGAAACAATTAGTCACTGTCTATCATCACCTCTGCAGGATAGCCATGTAGCCATCAAACAAAATGAATTACTGTTATCTACTAGTAACAATTTTAAAGGGGCACTATAGTGGCGATATAACTACACACATGCTGTACATATAAAACTCCTTTATACTAATCCAATCGCTGACACAAATAGTTAAAAAAAAAGTTTAGTGAAGAAATAATACTTGCAGTTTGCTTTCCTTAATTAGTTTTCCTGAGATCCAGCATTTTCTCCTTCCCCCACTCCCACCCTCTTTTCCTCTTGCAAGTTAGGAAACACGAGAAGAAAAAGCTGCCTAATTGCTATTGGTTAAGCAGTGTGCTGACTTTTTGGCCTCATCAATTAAGCTTGTTTACATTTGGAATGCAAAAGATTACAGAGGATAAGCTAACTTGTGTACACGCGTTACATTACACATTAGGTATAAATGTCCAGGGAAAGGTACCTTTTCACCTTTTTATGGAAAACTGGCCAGTACATGTTACACACATACATTTCCTGATAGGGAGTTTTCCAGTGCTGTGCAATAAATTATCCTTCTTCACATGAAACAACTACTGGGGAAAAACACTTCTTACTAAGGTATAGTACTGCATATGTAAAGATGTAATCTGACTATAGTTCCCCTTTAATTTATATCTTTTCTTATTTTGTCAGAAACAGGAAATTTTAAAGGTAACAGAAAGGTAAATGGACATAAATGTCAAAATAATGAGGATAAAAGTTATCAAAACTTAGGTGACTCACATATAAGCACTGAGGCCAAATGATACAAATACACTCAAATTCACATATTAAAATTCTAAATGCCAGTGATAGATAACTGCTGATTGGCTGGTACTTGTTCCTAAAACAAACTAAACAAGTGATTCTTGATGATTTCACCAGTTTGGGTCTCATCTATAAAACTATTTTGCTTCTTTCTGCACTGTTGAAGAGAGGGGGCCCCAAGTCTTTCTGATGTAAACTATTATCCCATTTTTATATCCAGAGAAACTGTCCTTCCAGTAGTTCTTAACTTAAAGTACCAGTAAGATCAGAAAAAGAAAATTGCTATTTTGCTTGACATGACAGTTATTCCTATGAAGTACTTGTCAGCAAATGCCATCTTTGAAGTTAAATTCTATTATATTAAATTTTATTGATTTGTGTTATCTCTCTCTCTCTCTCTGTTGGTCAGAACATGGATAACATGGGTTTGTGGATGTAGGGGAGTCCCCTCGAAATGCCGCTAGTCGTTCACTAAACAGATGGATGATGCTGACATCATGTAAAGCTGATGTCATGGCTCCGCCCCACCCCTAAGATTAAATTCTGTAGATATTCATGATCAAAATTATGTGTTATTGAAATTTGCATTGGAAATAAGGTCTAGGTTTGTTAACTGCCATGCCAATCCAAATGGCATTTTTCTTTTTCTTGTTGTTACTTGTCCTTTAAAGCTGGAAAATCCTTTTGCTTAATCTTTCAAGAGAGATACATTGGTTATGTGAGTTCATTTGCACTGTTGCCATTGACCTTATGGCAGTCCTTTTCATAAACACTGGTACACAGTTTATTCTGTGGATGTTTTCCACTTCACCCATTACATTATTTTACATATCACAGAATTATTCAGTTGAAAATGTCTGCTATATAATAATGCATCCTTGAATGTCCTATGCTTTTTATTGTGCTGTGTCATTTTACCTTAAGAAAGATGTAATCGTCTTGTACTGTCAAAGAATTCTGATCGATGTTTCCAGGGAACTGAAATGTTAATGACTTGTCAGAGCAGTTCTGGATATGGCATGTCATGTATCGATAACCTGCAGTGGGGAGATCAATAATGCAAACAATAAAGATGAAGAATAATATAAAAAGAAAGAAAGACTAGTGAAATAATGAATGCAGCTCTCTCGCGTTTCTTTCATCGACTATGTTATTTACTGTTAGCGTAGTTCCATTCCTTATGTTTCTTTATAGAATGCCAGACTTTCCATATGAATGAAAAAAATCACTGTTAAATATGAGACAATGAATCAGAGGATAATTTCACAGAGGCTTTTTTTTTTTTCTTTTTGCATCTTTACCAATATTGTCCTCATATATTGGGTTATGAAGTAAGAAAGAAATAGTTGCAACAATGCTGTAACCAATAGCAACCAATGAGATGTTTGATTTAATCATTTGTAGTAATAGACAAGTATAATTGGATGTAGAATGGATGCTACTGGTTACTGGAGCAGTACAGGGTTTGCCTACTTTATTACCGAACTCACTTTTTACAGTTAAATTGCCAATAGAAAAAATATGACTTAGGGTACCATGGCTGTTTCTATAAATGGAACCAGGTTAACAGCCCTGCATGACCATCCTGGTAATCATTCCTGACTTAATCGTCTGGAACCATCAAATACAGTTTTCTGATTTTCCAAATGAGTTAAGATGGACAGTGTCTAAATGTTACATTTTGTGAATAGTAAGTATTATCTGCTATACTTCAAGTTAACAATACGTCTCCTATGCCCTAGTTAACTGCACTAATGTTTTTCACCATCTCAGAATGAATACTGCTCATGATATCAAAGTAAATAAAAACAAATAAGTTTTACTGCAGAATTCTGCTTCTGCGCATGCTCAACTTGCTGAAAATCCAGCAGGAAGGAAGAAGTGAAGTAGATCGCAACAGTGCTCAGAGCAGACCAGATCGGCTTGATATTGAAAGCAGGAGGCAGTGCTGGAGCCTAAAACCCCTAAGTATTTTACCTCTGCCCTCTTAAAAATCACCCCAAGTTCTAACGAGCTTTATGTCTCCTTTAACACAGAGCAGTATTAAACTGATGTGATACAGAAATGTCTAAGCAGACATGCAGTAAAGCAGTAAAATCATCAATATCAGCAAAAGTAGGTTGCTTCATGACCAACAATTATTGTGACATTCAAGCTCATAAATAAATGTGCTTCTGCACCCACATGAGAATGCATCCAGCAGTGATCCTTCTCACGTTCATTATGATTGTGGCCAAATGATTGACTCCATCACCTCACCCTACTTGTAGCAGTCATGACACCAGTGTGTACAAAAATAATTGTCAGATTTGTAACATTAAGTTTGTAAATGATCTGTTGAGTTGAAAACATAAATGTTTTGTGAGGCTAGAGAAGACTGCTGATTTGTAAGACAGGTAGATATTTCTGGTTGTGTAATTTAGAACATATTTAATGAGGTGTTGATGATTTGAGGTTATGGTAGTATAAGCTGGCTAGAATGGGGGGCATGCTTTACAGTATAAAAAAAACACATTTTGAAGATTCCAAGCAAAATCTAGAGCCATAGTGCATTCTATAGAGAACCTTTTGTTGGCAGTTCTATCATTCGCATGACTGCATCTGTCAAGATTAAACTGATTGATTTACCTTGGCTGAAGCAGCGATATTTCCTTGGGGATATTTCTAAAAATGCAAGACCAGTGGGTCAAAGGACAGACTTCGGTCACCCCTGTTATAAAGAATGTTTGCTATACCTACAATCATCCAGTCAGGTGTTACTTCAAGCTACAACAGTTTTACCCAATTAATCAAAAGTGAGGTCTCATTGGAGACTTCATGTTCTGTATCTGTAAACAATCTGGAATTCTCAAATTCAGAGTAGTTTCTCCTTGAAAATAACTCAAACATAATTGATCAGGTGGTATAAGTTCCACTTTAGTGTGTATACCTGGCATGCCTCTTCTGACATATTGTTATAAATAAATATCATTTCACTAACAAGAATAGTCAATTGTTTTATCAGACAACACTTTCAATTTATTTAAATAACAAATGTATTTGTAGTCATAAAGGATTTTGTTTTTAATGTGTACATACATTAATGTTAGCTGTTTTATCCCCTAAATGTCACATGATTTTAATCATGCCTCCGCACAGATATACATATAGCACTCGTGATGTAATAGATAAATAAACACAACTCTTAGAACTGAAGCTTAATCTTGTAACTGCAAACATTGCAGGGGTTCCCTGACATTTATTAAATTATTAACCATAACTTTTTTTTTAAATAAAACAATTGTAATTGTTAAACATTCTTAAACAATGCTGTGCTATGCTTAAACACTTATTGGTAAGGCTGAATTGGTGATGGTGTTGTGTGATTGCTGTGACCTCATTCCAGATCTGGCTGTTGTGTTTAAATATTGGATATATCCTGCGAAAGTCATTTGGGCAAGTGCAGGTGTAAAGTCTAGGCGAATTCATTTTTATGAATTAGCCAAAAACCCTTGCATTATCAATTTTGATTAGTAGGTATGGACATTAAGAATTCATCACCCACATTCCCTAAATTTGAATACTTAGTAACTGCTTCTTAAGACCAGGATCATACTGGCTGTTTTGTAACTGAGCTGGAAAAATAGTATACATTTTTTCCTGTGGGATAACCCACACAGGCAATTTTGTTTTGCACCATAGACAATAATATGTATAATTAGAAACAGCTACAAAACAGCTAGTGTGACTCTGGCCTAAAGACAACATTCAAAAATATATTCATACCTCCGTCAAGATCTTGAACTTCCATATGAACCAAATCAGGATCAGTGTCAACTCCACTGACAGACCTAAAAATGCAAAAAATAACATTCATTATATGTGATTAAAGTGCATTAAAAAGTCATGGAAGACACTGCTGTACATTCCACAATCTAAAACGACATTTTATGGGCAATTCATATTGAGTTCTTCTGGCAGGGATTGTTATTTAGGATAAAACTGCTCCTGCACCAAAATATTTTTGATAGGAAGGTAGAATTCTCCAATCAGAATCCATCTCTGGCACACACAGCTCAGTAATGAAAGCTGTTCCTATCATCTGCCTGCTCTCTTCTTACTACTGGATTTAGAAAGCTGCAGAATTTCTCCCCTGACTTTGGGACTTAGAAAGGACCTCTATTGTCTTTTGCCTGCACACATTATTTGGGGTGGCTGTTACTCCTGTATGATATTCCGCAGAGATCCAGCCACTGGATGGTGTAACATTATAATGAGGGAAATTTTGGAAACAGCATACCTACAACTATAATTTTCTGTACAGAATGCCAGAATGTTATACAGAATGCCCAGCAGACAAATACCCAGATATACTATAATGTACTCTATCCTAATTACAGCACTATATACACTCAGTGCCAAATAATTTTTGCCTTTAAGCATCAAGTACAAACAAGTCTTAGAATGCTAAGGCTAAGCCATTATGTTATTTATAACATAAGGTCAAATTTTGGAAAAATGTAATAAACTCGTAAAAGGTCAATTTTTCCTTTTCGAGTTTAGCCCGAGTACATCTCGGCTTGTTCATTTGGTAAAAATCGATCGATATTTTCGATCAATATTTACTGGTCAAAACATTTGGCTCAAGTTTTTAGATTGAATTCTTCAATGGAAAGGTAGCTACTAATGTAAAGCGTGGCTACCTTTCAATCAAAAAATTCAATTGAAAATTCAAAAATATCGAGCAATTTTTACCGAACGCTCAGCAAGGATGTACTCAGGATAAACTAAAAAAGGAGAAATTGGCCTTTTTCGAGTTTAATAAATTTTGCCAAAATTTAAAGGATATTTACTTAAACTGAAAAAATAAACAGCCTATTTTTATCAATATCTTTTTTTTTGCAAAGGAGTTCAAAGAATATTTTATAGTCCAAAAGTGTTTTCCTTTCTCAGGCTGGTGAAAACTCATTATGAAGTTGGTCTTGTCATTTAGCCACAGATGGAAAAGGTTTTAGATAGAAGGATATCGATATTGATCTGTAATGGAAAGTAAACCCAACAGAAAGTCACTGAAACGTGTGCTACTTTCAACTGATAAATTTAATCTTGATAAATATCCTCTAGGTGTTACATTTAATTTTACATTTGCAAACTTAACCCGTATACAAATCTTCTATGTCTAATGTGGTCTTTTGTGATATAGTATACCTTGATAAAAAAAGGTTCAAGTCTTCTAGCCTTGGGTATATAGATTAGGATTCATTACCTAGATGTAGGTGCTAAGTGCAAGTGTCTATAGGGGTTTTTGTTGTTTGCATTCAATGTAGCTACCACACGACAAATAGTCTAGTACTACAAAGCAATGTATATTTGTGATGCCCAAATCCTTGAGGAAAACATTAGAACTTCTGCAAACCCCCCACTGTTTTAATGTTCTTGAAGTAAATAAGCAATTATACTGTAGTTAAGGAATACAATCTACTTAAAAAAAAATGATGACACAGATTAATCTCTTCTTAAGGATACCTCTGTATACAAGTGAATGTTGGTAGGAAACTAATTCTAAAAGTTCCATTGAAGAAACTTGATATCATAAAAACCCCATGCAGTCTCTTCTCAAAGAACAATGACTGGGAGCTTCAATAATGAATCACAGTAGAAAGTAATTACTTTAGATTAGATTAGATTTATTTATTTGTCACTGGATAAGTACATATATACGAATCAGTGAAATTACAATTGCGTCATAGTTTAATACCCAGCCTCATGAAATTTATTCCAGTTTCCAGTATTTTCAACCAATTTATTAAGTGAAGAAAAAAAAAACTAGCAAGAGGCTTAGAATAAAAGAAAGTCATGTGTAATTAATGCTGCATAATGAATAAAAGATTAGATTACAAATATAACTCCAGAAGCACAACAGTCTTTTCAGTCAAAAGACGAATATTGCCTAAGACCCACAGAAATGGGTGGGTATTTATTTCCTTCTTTATTATAGCCATAAGCAGTCATCAGGCACATCGCAATTAAAGTGCTGAAACAATGTATCTGAATTCACTAGTAATTCTTCTTTTAATATTCAAGACCATAAACCAGGAAACGTCCATATATAAATTCTTTTTTTTTTTTGCAGGCTTTACATGAGGATGAATTTAGATAAGAAATCATGAATTTTTAATGTGAATGTACTTAAAGTATGACCATCTCCTGAAAAAAAATTATATAATGAAATCATTTAAAGGAAAAGGTCTGCCAGTGCAAGGATGTCTGTCATGGACAATATAAGAACTTAATGTTATCTTATAATATTACAGTTTGTTTTTTTTATTTCATTCTTCCATCTCGCAATCCTTTGAAAGTTGGATTTACAGGATTGCAGCCAAATTATATTAATTTGGGGATTAAGGCCATTGTTGTTCTGACTATAAGAAAAATGGCTAAGGAAGTTGAGAGGATTATAACTTTGTAACAAGGTTCAACTTTTAAGTTAGCCAGAACAAACTGAAGAAGTCGACTATTAGGAATGACTGCCGACTGCAACAAGAAAAAAATATTTAAAAAAAAAAAAAAAGCTCTAACCTTCAACTACTGCAAGTGCCGCATAGAGGAAAGCATCTGGAAGGACACTGGAAGTTCCCATTGTATTGGACTCTACCATAAAAAATTCTTGAGGGGAGCACTGCTGTGTGAGGGAACAAATTGCAGGTAGGAGGGTGTGAAGGGGGATGGAACATTTTGGCTGCCTGATCTTGGTTGCTAGGATCCTTCTCCTGGTTCTTTTGCATCAATTCAAACAGTAGGAAACTTAACACCTTGTGACATTCCACTACAACCTTTTGAAACTTCTGTCACTAAGCAGTTGGGGGTACCACTGGTCACTAGCAAGCAGGTGAACTAGGTCTAATAGTTGAAGCTTACCTTGGCCAGGCTGCATCTCACCAGGACACTATGTAGAGGTTTATGTTCTGCCTATTATAACTAAAGATGTAGGCAGAGCTAAATGATTACAGACTGACATGAATTATTCCTCATTGCAACAAACAGAAACTGCGTAAGTACCATCATTTGCAGACAACTACCTATTCACACAACATGGACATTTAAACAGAAGCACCCTAGGCATCACTGATAATAATTGATTCTGTTCATTTTGATACTGTTTGATTTTTCTTTTTAAGTCCAACAATATGCACAATAAAAAGAATGCACTTGCGATCAAAGACCTAATGATTTCTAAGCAATTACAAAGTGCAAACTGCAGCCAACAGAATTGTTCGCAAAGGCAGTATGTACCGATGGCAGAAAAGAATAACCTTTCTACTTCTATACTTTTATTTTAAACCCGGTATTGCTGGTAATGCACTATCATTTATAGAGTAAAGGCAAGTTTAACCTTAAGAGCATCATAAAGAATGCTTCCAAATTCACTGAACTATCTTCTAAAGTACCTTTGTTCCGGTAATTGGATAAGAGTGTTTGCGGCCTTGTGGCTGTCATTTAATCACAGAAAAGTAGCTCTTGCTACAAATTTGATGACATTTTGCTTAGACATTTGACTTCAGGAATGAAAATAGGCCTGCAATTGCAAAGTTGCAATGACTTTCACTTGCCCTTTTAATTTATGTGTCAGTCCTTAACAGACGGTTTAAAGAGTGTAAGAAAATGTGGCGCAGTTCTGTCTCAGTCGCTTCCTGTAGATACATTTTCCTACTAGACCGTACTACACACAGGTTTGCATGAATTCCATTTGGCATAAATAAACAGAAAGATATACTGTATATATATTTTTTTCATTTGTGCTGAATTACAATAATGTTTTTACTTAGAGAATATATGATTTTATAATGAATACATTTATATGGGCTGGAATACATATTTATATGTAAGATGACCTCTTATAACTCCTCATTGATAAATGGTGGTGTACGTGGCAATACCAAGGAAAATGTGGAGATATTCAGGGGGATTTATAAATCAGGTGCAGCTATTTACAGAGGTCTAGTAACCCATAGCAACCAATCCAAAATTGGCTTTTATAATTCTAGTCCCCCTATACCAGTGAATGCTAACAGCTGATTGGTTGCTATGGGTTAATAGCATTCTGGAAAGGTTGGCTCATGTTGATAAATTCCCATTTTTATGTCTGTAATGCTATAGTAGCTTCCTGTAACTTAGGCCCACATGCTATCATTCTAAGCTTCTTTTTACATCATGTTTAAAAGCAATGCTCAGGCATCAAACTCCACTTACTGATTTAATACAGAGTAAGGTACAATATAACATTCCCAGACTCCATACTGTCCCCAGATTGTGTCAGTAGTAATGGCGGTAGAAAAAGGACCTTATTTCTTTCTTTCTTTCTTCCTAGGTGTTGCTTTGTATTTGGTAAATCTGCTGGATTTTTTAGTAGAGAAATTGATGGGCTCCTCATTAGTAAACAGGGTATATAAAGTGCTCTATATTTATAAATGGAGAAAGTGAGGGACATTGGATTGAAAGTTACACAGCACGTTTCCTCTGAAAATATGTTTAGGCTCCACGTATATATATATACATTATGGGGGGAATTCAGGATAGTCCGAAGTGAGGTGCGGAGTGTTCGCCTCACTTCGCAGTGACTGAGATGCGCTCGCTGATGTCCTGCACGCGGGCATCAGCGAGCGCATTAAAGGGATTCCAGTCTCGGCGAGAGCAAAAGGGTTGCCTCGCCGAGACTGGAATCCCTTTAATGCGCTCACTGATGTTTGTGTGCAGGACATCAGCGAGCGCATCTCAGTCAGTCCGAAGTGAGGCAAACACTCCGCACCTCATTTTGGACTATCCTGAATTCCCCCCATATATATGTGATTAAAGTGTAAAAAATCATGGAAGACACTGGTTTACATCTCACACATTATGTCAAAATTCCAAATTAAAAAGGCATTCTATGGACAATTCATATTGAGTTCCACTGGCAGGGGGATTGTGTTCTGGACTTTACATTTATAATGGGATTGCGTTCTGGGCTTTACATTTATAACAGGGATTGTGTTCTGGGATTTACATTTATAACAGGGATTGTGTTCCGGGCTTTACATTTATAACAGGGGATTGGGTTCCGGGCTTTACATTTATAACAGGGGACTGAGTTCCGGGCTTTACATTTATAACAGGGGATTGGGTTCCGGGCTTTACATTTATAACAGGGGATTGTGTTCTGGGATTTACATTTATAACAGGGATTGTGTTCTGGGATTTACATTTATAACAGGGGGATAAGTTCTGGGCTTTATGTGTTATGTTTAGGATACTTTATTTCATTTTCATTGTCTCAAAGTCTATAATTTGGGAGCAGATACAACAAATAAGTGGAGCACTGGTAGGCCTGTGTATCTATATGCATATTTATTTATTTATAGAAAATCAGTGTATCCTGAAAGCATAGTTGTTTCCTTGCTACATTTGTAGATCATAGCATAAAATGAGCATAAACAGAACTTTAACTGATTTAGAACAATTACTCATTTCATTCATTTCAAACTATGAACTTAAAGGGAAAAAAAGGAGAGCTGAGTTTCATGGTTATGCTCCTTTTATTTACAGCCAGAATAATTTTATTACTGTTACATGTGACTTTTGGCATTCTGTCTTGATCTGGATCTGTTCATTTTCTTATCTCTACTAAACACCTTGGAACATCTGAAGGCCTTATTTTACTACATCAATTTAAAAAGGAAAGTTCACACTGTTTGTGCTTTGGGAATCCTACACATAGAATGACAAGGTAGGGGTCATTTTGCAAAGGTAGAGAGACCATCATTCCCTTTATCCAACCCTGCCATGTCCACCCACTACCCTACGTTCTGCAACAACCACCACATCTTCCATCAGTACACCTCCTTCTAACCCAGTGTCCTACTGTTGCCCAGTCACTCCCCCGCATCCAAAGTAAAAGTCATTTTTGGTGGGGAAATTGGAAAGGAAAATTAAAGAGTTGTTACACTGGTTGACATTAAAGGTTAAAATGTCCCTTCCCTTAACTGACAGAACTTCTGGTATTTGTATTTTGTGTAGTATGCAATTCATGATGAGACTTCAAGAACAATTGTTGAACTTGAATTCCCAGGATTCCCTACACTAACTCAAGGTAAAGCTGGGAACTCCAGTGCCTAAACACTGGGGGCAGCACTTCTGCAAATTGAAAAGATTTTTTAATCTCAACATAAGGAAAGTGTACTACCCCTTGAAGGAAGAAAACGTTTACCATACACTTTTAAATGATGTCATTTAATGAAATTAAGCACTCGATTCTGGTAGCTAAAAGCCCATAAAAAGCAACGGATACGTCAAACCCCTTTTCACAACACTAGCTTGCTTTATTTGATGTTACACAAGGTTTACGGTAACAAATAAAAACGCATTTTTCATATAAATTTGCTGTAATGCCACATCCATCGCTCTTTATTACAAACAGCAAAGTTTGTTTGTGCAATGTCAACATGACAAGAAAAATGAATCCATTAAACCTACTGTGCAGCGGTATCCAGGAAGCCCAGAGATACATTTATCAGAGGCTGCTATACTTGCAGTATTGTTTGGATGAACTGTGGCTGAGGCTGGGCACATTTTTATTCATACATTTTATTAAAGAAATGCTGTTGTAACAAAATACATTGTATATGCTTGGGCCTATATCTAATACATCCTAAATGCAAAAAAGCTACTTACCATTATCTGGTAGACATCTAGCTCTTCAAATATAACCACTATATAGCCAATATATCTGATAAAGAAGGTTTGAACCTGCTTCATTCAAACTTGTTAGATCACTGAAGCTTCAAAGGTGAAAGGGAATCAAAAGGAGTCTAAAGGGCAATTTTCAGGTTGGATCTCTGGCCTACACAGAAGGAGCGCTCACTTACTGGGGAGCGCTCCTTCTCTGACTCAGGCATCGATGACATCATTCATCAGCGCATTCACTTAAGGGGACGTTGCTGGTGAGTGCCAAAAAAGGGATTTCATCCTTTTCTTGATCCTTTTCAATGTATTTTTTAATTTCGCTGGACTTTATCGATTCGTGATTTATATAAGATGAAAAATAAATTGTTGACATTAGTAAGGATCAGTGTTGTTATATATTCATCAGTTGAAACTGGAAAACATGTGTTTCCAGTGAGGTTCCCTTTGCATTACAGATCAATATCGATACTTATGTTCTTTTTTATTGAAGGAAAACAAATCAGACAGGGCCAACTCCACAGGGAATAATGGGTTTACACAGTCAATCATTTTTAGTTGAAAAAACTTGACTCAACAGCTTGATCAATAGGCAAAAATGGCAATATTGATTAATTACCACTATTTTGCTAGTGTTAAATAATCAAATAACTTTTCAACTTATAAATAGGCCACAAAAGTATAAGAAATGCAGTAAAAGCCTTCTTGAATAGAAACGTTAAACTAATGTAAAATAAATAAATTGTAAGATAAAATAAAATGTAATCTATGTATGGAAATCTTCCATATCAATTTATTCTGTCAGCTCTCTGAAGGTTATCAATGTAGTTAGTTGAAAGCAAGAAGACACTTACTAGCCAATGGTGTAATATGAGATTACAGAAATAAAATACTGATTGACAAAGAGATCCTACCTATTCTGGATAAAATGTGAAATGTAACTGATGCTGCCTTGTGTCTTGTTGAAAAGCCCAGTCTTCCCATGATGTAAGAATAGACAGGTTTGAAGGCTAAACTGGAATATCTACCACATCCTCACCTTTAAGTTTGGTTGTACACAGTTTGATTCTTTATGCATTTGTTACATTTATTTCCTCCAAGCAATCAATTGAGCGATAATCATTAGCACCTGTTTGTTCTCTTTGTTTAAAGAAACAATCTGTTCACTATGTTGCCATTTCTTACAGCCTCC